>PVIU01004178.1:0-131319 GCA_004026605.1 Ondatra zibethicus
ATCTGAATAGAGAATTCTCAACAGAGGATGTTCGAATGGCCAAAAGATACTTAAGGTCATGTTCAACTTCCTTAGCAATCAGGGAAATGCAGATCAAAACAACTTTGAGATACCATCTTACACCTGTCAGAATGGCCAAAATCAAAAACACCAATGATTCCCTATGCTGGAGAGGATGTGGAGTAAGGGGAACTCTCATTTCTTTTATTTTTTAAAGCAATGGTATTTGGTTTTTCACAGGAACTTAGGCTTTCTAATCTCAACTTCTAGGTGATCCAGGCATTGTTGGGTATGGATTCCAACTCCTGAGGTGAACCATAAGTCACATTAGATGTCAGTTACTCCTACAAGGTTTATGCCATCCTTGCACTGATATATCTTGAGGCAAACAGCTATTGTGTATGAGAGGAATTGTGTCTAAGTTGTTTCCTTTGGTAACATGCAGAGTACCTTCTTTTTTATTTTTATTGCTTTATAAATAATACCATTCAAAACTGCCACTTCCTACCCTCCTCCCATTTCCCTCCCGCTCCCTGATTCACCCTCCCCACTTCCCCTCCAGTCCTAGGAGAGGGCAGGGTATCCTGCCCTGTGTGAAGTCCAAGGCCCTCCCCCCTCCATCCAGGCTCTATTGCATTCAAATAGACCAGGATCCCAAAAAGCCAGCACTTGCAGTAGAGACAAATCCCAGCTCCAGCATCATTGGCCTCTCAATCTACCCCAATTGTCCGCCACGTTCAGAGGGTCCAGCTTGATCACATGCTCTTTCAGTCCCAGTCCAGCTGGCTCCGGTGAGCTCTCATTAGATCAGGTACACTGTCTTAGTGGGTGGACCAGCCCCTCGTGATCCCGACTTCCTTGCTCATATTCTCCTCCCTCTGATCCTCAACTGGACCTTGGGAGCTCAGTCCAGTGCTCCGATGTGGGTTCCTATCTCCATCTCCATCTGTCGCCCGACAAATGTTCCCTCCAGATGGATCCTGCCAGAGTACCTTCTTGTAACAAGGAATGTAGAGGTTAAGGCTCCATGGAGGTAAAAGGTTAGAGTCTCCGTATTTAACGAAATCTGTAAATATTTTCTTTAATTTTAGAACCTTGGCATCAGTTTGTAGAGAGAAATATTTAGTCTTGGGAACAACTTCAGTTGTTTGAGGGTTCCCATGGAAGGCCTTTGGCCAACAACTCTTATTACATGTAACCAAATCCTAGTACTGGGAACTTCATTCAGTGGCAAGAGATATCTAATTGGGGATCATCTGTCTCCCCAATTATTTGGCAATTTCATTTAGTTTTCCTTTATATATGTGTATATTTTTAAAAATTCTTATGCATATAATTTCACAGTGCCTTTAACTATCACTGCCAGTATTTCCTTTCCTGTGTTCCTTTTCCTTCTCCCTCCAGACCTGATACTTTAGTTCCACACCACATCCATCCAAACTTATCTACTCAACTTTCTCTTCCTATAGAGATCTTATTCTTTATAAGCTCCTCTCTCTGTTCTCAAATTATATTGATTATAACATGTTTATCATTGTTTAAGAGTTAATATCTACATATATGCAATGGCATTCCACATTTGTCATTCTGAGACATGTCATGCCACTCAGGAATGTATTTTCTTAGTTTCATGCATTTATCAGAAAATTTTATGGATTTACTATGTAAATGTACCATGTCTGCTTTCTTCATTCATCTTTGGAGGAATATCTAGGTTGTTTCCAATTTCTGGATATTATGTAGCAACGAAAATAATTTAATTCGTGTCCCAATGGTAGGTAGGATAAATTACCCTTTGAGTATGTTTCCAAGAATGGTAGATTGACTCTAATCTTCCAGAGGAACTGCCACATTGATGTTCATAGTGACTGTACAAGTTCACACTGTAACACGTAATGGATGAATGATCCTGTAACTCTACATCCTGACCAGTTTTAGCTGTCACTTGTTTTACTCAGCCATTCTAATAGGTATGAGATGAAATCTCAAGTTATTTTTCATTTTCTTTTCCCTGATGACTAAGAATGTTGCACATTCTTTTAGTATTTCTCAGCCATTTGAGATTCCTCTATTGAGAATTCTCTATTTAGATCTGCATGATGTTTTGTAATTAGGTAATTTGTTTTCTAGATGTCTAGTTTTTAGAGTTGTTTATATATTCTGGGATGAATTTCTTTGGAAATTTGATGAGGATTACATTAAATGCATAGATACCTTTTGTAGGATGGCAATTTTTAATATATTGCTCCTACAATCCATAAGATTGGAGATCTTTTCATTTTCAGATATCTTCAATTTATTTTTTCAAAAACGTTAATTTTTTGATCATATAAATCTTTTACTTGGTTGATTAGAGTTGCCCCAAGAGATATTTGCATTTTTGCGGCTATTGTGGAAGCATTGTTTTCCTAGAGTCTTTCTCAATCTGCTTGTCATGTACATAGGAAGGCTACTCATTTGATGAATTCTTTTACTTTGTACCCAACTACTCTGATGAAAGTGTTTTTGATCTGTATGAGCTTCCTAGTGAAATATTTAGAGTCATTTATGTTTACTACCATATCTTCTGCAAATAACAAGAGGCACTTGTGGACAAGAAGAGAGCATGGGGAGAAGGCATAGTTGCCAGCCTGTCGAAAAGAGAAGCAATACGAACATGAGTGCTGAAAAATGGTACCCCCATGTGGCAGCATGTAGACAAGAAATATGAGTTAATTTAAGTTGCAAGAGCTAGTTGGTAGTAAGCCTAAACTATAGGCCAAGTATTTATAACTAATAAGACTCAGTGTGCTTTTGGGAAACCAGTGATACCTTAGAAAAACTCAGCTACATTCCCTCCTGTTTCTACTTTGAGAATAAATATAAGAAGTATTGGATTTATTTTTATTTACAAGTCTGTTATAATTCAGTGCTAATTTACTCTTCTATTCAGTAGGAGATAAAGGTCTATTTAAATTGCTTATCTGATCTTGCTTTTGCAAGTCATATATTTCAAGAAAATATTCACTTATTTTAGATTTTCCAATATTTCAGAATACAAGTGTCTAAAGTCTGACCTCTTAATTCTCTCTTTTTTTTTTTTTTTGATTTGGATAAAAATTTGTCAATCTTTGTGCTTTTCTCAAAGAAACAAATATTTATTTTATAGATACTTTGTACTGTTTTTTCTTTATTTTAATTGTTTCTCTTTTTCAATTTTTAGTGATTTACCCCTGAATTTTATTATATCTTGCCTTCTAATATTTTTGAATGTGATTTTTTTGTTGTTGTTTTAAAACTTTCAGTTGTGTTATTGAGTTACTTGTATAAGACCTCTCATGTTCTTTTATAATTTTTTTTGTTGACTTATTTTTACTTTTGCTTTGTTTCTTGCTATTGTTTGTTATTGTTGTTTTAGGTAAGTACTTTGCGCTATGAAATTGCCTTCATATTATCTCATAAGTTTGGGTATCCTACATATTAATTTTTCATTTAATACTCTCTTTTTACTTTGAGAGGCTGTCTATCTTTGATGATACATTGATTTTTTTATTGCATGTAAGTAGAAGGATAGATTCTGTTTTTACATTCTTTCTATTACTGTTTTTATCTTTGGAGGGAATTGGGACCCTTAATGTTGAAAGATAACAATAAGCAGTGTTTATTGATACCTTTTATTTTGTTGTAGGGTTGCTGTGCATGTGTGTCCACTCTTTTGATTTACTGGACAGAGATTATTTTTAATTTGCCTTTTTTGGGTATTCTTAACCCCTTTATTTTGGAGTTTTCCTTCTCATGCCTTCTGTCCGGCTTCTTTATTTCCCTTTCAGTGGAGGATCACCTTCTACCTCCTGGTTTATTATTAACATCTTAGCTTCTGTGTTTTTCTGAAGCTTAAATGCTGGCATCTACATATAAAAGAAAACATGTTGTATTTATCTCATTGAGTCATCAATAAGAAGGTTTTTGTCCTATCTATATCACCTTATCTAAAATTTTCATAACTTCATTTTTCTTAACACATGAATAATAGCCAATTGTGTAAAAGCACAATGATTTATTGTTTTTCTTCATTTTCAATTTCTGTATATTATAAGAGCATCAATGAACATGAAGGAGCAAGTATTGCTTGGTAAGAGTCATTTGGGTATCTTCCCATGTTTGATATAGCTAGATTATAGTAGAACAATTTTCATCTTTTTGAAGAACTTTTATACTAATTTCCCTAGTGGCTATAGCAGTTTCCAAAACCATAAGCAGTAATGAGTATTCACCTTTCTCTACTTCCTTAATAGCATGGGACTTTTTTTTTATTGATTTGGACCATTCTGATTGGGGTTAGATAAAAGTCCAAAGTATTTTTAATTTGCGTTCCCCTGATAGTTAAGAATGTTGAACATTTTAAAATGTTTTTCAAACCTTGTTTGATCTTTGAACACGTTTACTTCTATACTCCATTTTTAATGTGTTATTTGCTTTTATAGAGTTTAGGGTTTTTTGATTTGTTTTGCTTTGTTTCTTTTGGTCCTTTATGTGATGTGGGATGCACTTCTGTACCCTGTGAATATGTTTTATCACCATTGGTTAATAAAGAAGCTGATTTGTCCAATGTCCAAGCAGAATAGACTCAGGCAGTAAACGCAAACAAAAATAAAGAGAAAGTAGAGACAGGGAGATGCCAGTAGCCACTATAGAAGCAAGATGTGGGGCAACAAGCCAAGAGCTTTGTGGTAAAATAAAGAATAATATAAATGGATTCATTTAAGTTTTAAGAGCTAGTTAAAAATAAGTCTCAGCTAATAGATCAAAGTTTGTGATTAATAGTAAGCTTTAGACTAGTTATTTCAAACTGGAATGTAAGAGAGAAACCTCAAGATACAATTGGTGTCCAATCTATGGCAACTAAATCCACATAAAACCTGAGAGAGCTTGGGAATGGATTCTAGACACAAAAGAACAGAGTCCAGTATGGCTTCTTGGTAGCAGCAATTTCTTGAGTGGACTCTGTTTATTAGAGACAAGTAGAGATTTGGCTCCTTTAGGAATACCTTTCCTGACTCAGCTTTAGCAGCAAAAAAATGCACAGCTCTTTGAAGAGGCCATGATAACAAACACTTAAATTGTGTTTATGAGCAGCCAGCAGCATGCTTGTTGGTGGTGGCATGGAACTAGAAACTCTGCAGAGTCATGGCTCCTCCTATACCTCTGCTATAAAGCTAAACTCTCAGAAAGTCAAGGAATATGTTGGAGCAAGCCACTAAAGTCTTCACTTTAATACTAGCCATACTGTTAAGTTGATTAAACACTCATGTGGCCAAAAAAGATAGACATATACAGTAAAGGCAGATTAGGATGAAAAAAATTAAACCTCTAAATTGTTTACAGTGTGCTTAAAAATATATGAATGCTTGAGACAGAAAAGAAAAAGGATAAAGTTCTTTAAAAAGAAATATAATAATAAAAATCCACATAAAGATGAAAATACACAAGAATCTGGATACTGTATATTGTTATGTTGTCTTTGAACTGTTTGACTGCAAGGGAAAGAGCAACAGTTGCTAAAAGATATTATATCATAAATGCTACTGGATTAAACCAACCTATATATTTTTAAAATGTCTTGGCTTCAAAAGAAGGATAATTGGATGATGGAATAATATTGGTATTTGCTAGTTATTGTTTTTAGATAATTATGTTGGTATAGATCCTTGTATATGGATACAAAGTTAAATTATATTGAATATTGTATGCATGTATGCTTCTACCTCTGTTTAAAACATTGTTTATGTACTGATACATATATTTACCATACTGCAGTGTACATTATTACCTCTGGTCAAGATACTTATACATTGTTTACATTTGAAGGTCATTGTCCTCATTTATTGCACAGTTGTTTATTGTCTTAGTCTTTAAGTTAGATAGGTATTGAAAATTATAGATCAATAGTCATCTATGTTTGCCATTTATAATTAGACTAATCAGGTTCTTTATATACATAGAGATTATATTCAGTATAGATAGATAATCTTCAACCTCTTCAAGGAGCTGTAGAAAATGGCCTTTAATCTAATTTAGAGTTCTGTGGTAGTGAGACATGATCGCTCCTGGAAACATCAATCTATTCCTGAGAGAATGTTGAGCACCAAAGACACTCCACCTGGAGCCTCTCTTCTTGGCAGAACTGGCCTTTGGGTAAAGAAATGTGCATACCTCAACCACTGACAGAGATACAGAATATCTGTAAATGGATAAAGCAGGACTGTCATATCCTGCCAAGACAGGGTAAAATAGTTTTGAATAATTTCTTGCCTTTGAAAATGGTATGTCAGTTACGTTAGGACTTAGCCAAAGTTGGTTGCTTCAACATTGCAGATGAGACTTTGGGTGATTGCCCAGTTATCTCTCATTTGTTGCACATTTTGGAAGTTTCTCTATTGCACTTCCTGTTCATTCAAGTAAAATTGTTTCCCTTCTCAGATCTTTGATGGAGTTGAAGATTAGATAATTGTAGTTACCTTCCTCATGATTTAGCCAAGCTTAATTTCAATGCAATAGTTAGACTACTTGCAATAGAATGTTTAGTAAAACTTTTGTTATGCATTCCTTGCTTAATATTGTTTATTGTTCGTAATTTTATATTTGGTATCTGTTCCTATTGTATATAGCTGTGTTGGGTTTGGATCAATATTGTTTAGACAAAAGGGGGAGATGATTGGGAAACTCTACCAACCAATCACATCTAGTTAGGGTTTGGTTACCTGGGGCCCCAGTAGAAAAACCTGGAGGACTCAGGTGTCCACTCTCTTTCTCTCTGCCCAGGCCCACTGGACAGATAGGATGTTGGACCTCCCATTGTTGTAGTGTGAATTTCCCCCTTTTCACCATTAAAATATAACTGTTCTTCGTGAGCTGGCTTGGTTATTTATAGTACCGACCTAATTTGCAACAGAACTATGCCCACATCCCCCCCCAAAAAATGGATTATGGATGTTTGTCTTTGTTTAGAGTTTTGGTTACAAATTGTTATAGATAATGGTCAGGAAAGATGCTAAATAAAACAGTTTCAATTCAGAGTTCTTGTTTAGAAAAGAAGAAAAGAGGGAAATGCTATGGGGTAATATTCTTGTAAAACTTACAGATTTGTCATTTGTATTGGTTTAATAAAATGCTGATTGGCCAATAGCTAGACAGGAAGTATAGGCACAGCCACCAGACTAAGAGAATTCTAGGGAGAAGAAAGTCAGAGATAGAGTTAGCAGACACATAGGAAGCAAGATGAGAATGTCTAAGAAAAGATACCAAGCCATGTGGTTAAACATCGATAAGAAATATGAGTTAACTTAAGTTGTAAGAACTAGTCATAACAGTGTGTTAGGCTACTGTGTCTAGTTTCTCAGTAGTTAATTTGTTGTATGACTTTTACCTTAATAAACATTACTTTAAAAAAAAGAACTGGTTAGTAATAAGCCTAAGCAATAGGTCAAACAGTTTATAGTTAATTTAAGCCTCTGTGTGCTTATTTGGGAATGAATGCCTATGGGACCATGCTGGACAGAAATTTCATCTACAGTTTTGTATTCTGAATAGCAATAATCTATCATACTCATTACAAACAAAGATTGTTCACATCCCATAGGCTTTTCTCAAATGATAATGGTCTCTGATTTGCAAAAATTTTTCAATATCATAGTATCCAATTTACTAATAGTCTATCTTAGTGTATATTTTATTGGTATCCTGCCAGAAAGTTCTTTCTTCTCCCAATAAGTTCAAGCCTGTTCCCAAATTTTTGTTTTATCAGATCCAAAATGTATCTGGTCACATATTGAGATTGCTGTTCCATTTAGAATTGAATTTTCTGCAGGGTGATTTATGAAAATATCCAACACAGCTAGCTATTTGAGCAAATTTGCTTGAAATAACTGTTGTCATCTTTTTACCCTAAGGTGAACTGTCCTTCATGGTAAGGTGTCTTACTAGATACAGTAGAAATATGGAAATTCTTTTCCAATCCAACCTGTTAGTATGTAACTTTATTGGGGAATTGACATTAGCAATAATAAGAGTTATTGATGAGAAGAGTTTATTAATCTCTCTTATTTTTTGATATAGTGTGCACACCTAATCATATTGATTTACTCTTCTGATATGATTTACTACTTTTGTTTTCTTGGGTATGATTAACCTTTTCAGACTGAAATTTTCTAGCATTGTCTAGAGAGATGGGTTAGAAAATAAGTAGTAGATTGGTACTATTACTGGATATAGTAGTCTTGCTTGGCATCTGTGGTCTCTCACAGTGTTTGCAACATCTGTCCAAAGCCTTCTGGTTTTCAGAAGCTTCATTGAGAAACCAGGTGTTATATGAAGGGCCTGTGATTCAGTCTTTTTCCCTTGCATCTTTAATATCTTTTCTTTATAAAGCATATTTAGTGTTTTGATTTTCTTGTGTGTGGTGGGAAATTTATTTTCAGATCCTGATATCCTATCAATTTGGTGATTTGCATGTTTCTTGTACTTTGATAGGCATCTTTTATTAAATTTGGGATATCTTCTATAATTTTCTCAGAAATATATACTCTGATTTTGACCTAAATTTCTTCTCCTCTCTTTATAACTAGTATCTGCAGATTAACTTTTGTAGTGCCATAGATTTACTTAGCATATTGCACCTGAGTATTTTTGCTGTTGATTTAACATTTTTTTTAATTGAGCAATTTATTTCTTCTACCTTATTTTCAGTATCTGAAATCCTCACTTCCTTGCTCTGGAAGTGAGACTTTCCTCAGTTATTTTTGTTTGACATTTTGAGTTTTTAATTTCCAGATTTTATTTATTTTTGGGGGGTAGATTTTTTCTAGTGATTCTATTTTTGTGGAATTTTATATTTTTTCTCAAGTTCTTTATATTATTTCATCCAATTATTTGTTTGTTTCAATTGCCCTAATTAAGTAATTTGTTCATTTTCTCTTAATGATAAACATATTTATAATGTCTAGTCTGAAGTCTTTGTCATGTGCTTCAGATAAATTTCTTTGCTTCTCAGGGTATTTTGCAGTAGGGTTATTGGCTACTGGAAGTGGCATATAGCCTTGGTTGTCAAAGTTTATGCTTTTGCAATGGGATCTAGACAATGATTATCACAGAAAAGAGAGGGGGGAAGGAAGGAAGGAAGGAGGGAGGGAGGGAGGGAAGGAAGGAAGGAAGGAAGGAAGGAAGGAAGGAAGGAAGGAAGAAAGGAAGGAAGGAAGAAAGGAAATAAAAATTGGGATAAGATAAAAGAAAAAGCCAAAAGATGCAGTGGGAAGAACTGGGGAAAATCTGGGTCCTTATCAGGAGCTGAAGTCAGCAGGAGATGAAGTTAGTCTGGAAAAAGGGGCTCCTGTTGGTGGGCTGCAGTAGGGTTTATGTAAGTCTGGAACTACTGATAAGCAAAGAGATAAAAATGGCCTCTAAGCATGATGATCAACTGTCAAAGTTCCATGCTAGTTTTCTTATAAATATCTACATTGCAGTTCTTTGTGGATCGATTGGGAAAAGCACATTCCACACCTGACAATGATAAACTTTACCTGCATCTGAAAGTTATAGAAAGTTATATTCAGGATGACAATATATATATATATACATACATATATATGTATATATATATATATATGATCCTCTATTTAATGACAGCTTGATCCATAACTGACTATTTATTATACTTTGGAACTGATAAACCAATGGCCAAATATATTTTGATATAGGAAGCTGAAAAGATCCCGAATAGTGAGTATAATGTGTCAGATAATTTACCTTCTACTACCGTACACCAGCTTTCTCTTATGTGCAGACTGATATTATAAAGGTTCTCTCACTTTTCACTTATTATTTTCCTTATTAACTTTTCAGCTATTAAATATCAATTCTTTCATACTGTTCAAAATATTGTACTTCACTATGTGATTTTTTATTAGTGATACATTGAAGTAACTTGAAAAAATCTTCTTATTGTTTAAATATTTGTATTCTAGGATGAGAAATTTGTAATTCAGTATTTTCCTTCAAATAAATGCTTATATCTTCTCAGATTTTTCACAAAAACTTAATACTTCAACTGCTAAGAACACTAATCACAAATACCTTTTCCTCTCAAGTACTATCTTTTCTCATCTAACTAATTTTGTGTGTTATGCTATATGCTTCAATGCTTTTCACCTCCTAAAATATGCCCATTACCAAGCCCCAAAACTGCTTTGCCTTTACCTGTTAAGACTTCATTTTTTACTACAATGTCCTTTTAATCAGCATCTCTTTTTTTTTTTAACCTGGATAAGAGTGACTGGTACATCATTCTCATATCTGCAGGATTACAAACCCAGAATCCCACTTTCACATAAGTAGTACATTTAAATGTTTAATTAAAAAGTCAAATATTTTATAACCTTCTGTTTAGTTCCTTTAAAATTCTTTTCATTGCATAAACTGCATGTTCAGTGGCCATATTCTTTTTTTGTCTATACTATACCAAGGCTTGTTTTCTTCTATACTTTGTCAGTAATAACATGGTACTTTATTTGAAAAATACCATATAATTTTTCATGTTTCATTATGTTTACCACTTGATGGAGCAAGAGGACCATAGTTAAATTGCTAAAATTGGCTTACTAGGGTGATAAATCCAAAGGGATAATTGAATCAGTCAGTACCGTCGACAGTCATGAATTAAAGTATGGTTGCTTTATCATGAATGGATCTAACCAACCATCCTTAATCCTGTTGTGTTTTATTATTGAGAATCACACTGTTTGCAAACCTGACTCTTTCAAATAGAAAATGAAGTTTAAAGTTGTTTTACAAAAAAATGTTTGATAAGTTGTTTTTTTTAAATATGACTGTATAAGTTAATATTTTTAAAGGTGAGGAGACCAAATATAAATATTTCCAGCCCCAAATTATCTTAATGGTCAAGTTTGTAGGTTATTCTCTAACCTTTCCGATGACTTATAGTAAAGCCACTATAAGTGAAACATAGCCCCACGGTGGATAATTTGGCTTTAACTTTCTAGTAACATTTACAATAAATATTTAAGTAATGGGATTCCTTGAAACTTTTCCATATATGCTTTATTAGTACCCCTTCTTTATCACACTTCCTCTTTACCTGTTGCCTTAGGTTATATTGCTGTGATGAAACACGTGAATAAGAGCAAGTTGGTGAGGAGATGGTGTCTTTGACTTAACACTTCCATCGGACTCCTTCAAGAAGGAAATTGGGTCAGAAACTCAAGCAGAACTAGAACCTGGAGGCAGCGGCTGATGCGGAGGTCACTAAGAGAAGCTGCGTTCCAGCATGTTCCTTGTGCCTTGCTTATCCTCCTTTGCTGTAGACTCAGCTTCATTATCCCAGGGTTGGTACCACCAACAATGTGCTTGGTCTTTCTCCATCTATCGTTTCAGATATAATTAAGAATATTAAGAAATAATTAAGAAAATGCAATACAGGCTTGCCAACAGGTTGTTTTTAGGGAGACCTTTTGTTAATTGAGACTCCCCTGCCCCAGATGACCTCTGCTTGTGCCAATTTTATATAAAATATTCAGCATAGTTGACCCTTGGTGACTCTGACATATAAACACCTCACTGTTAAGCCATAACATTTCCTTTGTTGTGCATCCCCAAGATGGCTTATTAATAAGGATATAATCATGTAAAACACTTCTCAAACTTAAAAAGCCCCACACCTTTTAAAATTTAAACATTTAAATTTCAGTTTCAAAAATATTTATTCCCTTTTAAAATCCAAAGTCTTTTGAAATATAATGTCCCCTCAACAATGGGTACCTATAATTTAGAAAATAGATTAAACACATTCTTACTTTAAGATGGAATAAGCAGATCATAGTCACAAAAGAAAAACCAAACTCCAGCTGTATGAATAACTCAATGCCAAAAGTCAGGTATCCACTTCTTATCTTCTGGGGTCACTCTGCTTGGATCTTATGCTGTACTTGGTCTGTACTTTCATGAACAAACTCTCCTGGGCTCTTTTCATGTTACCAAGCCTCAACTTCTCTGCAAATGCCCTTCTTACCTTCAAAACCAGAATAAACTGGATGATTTTTACACTATGACTTCAGCTGGCAGAATGCGGTACAACCTTAGCTATCTTTGGAACAGCTTCTGTGTGCTGACTCAGAGGCCACACTTCCAAGAAGACTTCACCTAAATAACGCTGGTCTTATCTTAATCACCGTTATTTTCTTAGCCCCCACTAGGAAGCATCAATTGTCCAAGTAACACAAAGTTTTCATTTCAATGACTAGGCTCTATTGATTATCACAGCTCAACCTTAAGCCCAGCTAACCTGAACCATACATTTGTAATTTAAAATATGCAATGACCCTGACTCTCAAATTTCTCAATGTAGCATCTCAAGCCAGGCCACAATCAGCATTTCTTTTAATATTCTTCTCATTCTTGCTCCCACAGGAATGCTCACCAGTTTTCAATGGTTAATACTAAATTCAGTTCCAAATTCTAAAAATCCTTCTGCAGTAGTCCCCCCAAACACACAGGCAAATCTGCCACAACAATACCTAGTATACTGATACCAATTTCTGTCTTGTGTTAACACAAAACTAGCCATGTTCATTGCATGTCATATACATACATACTCCCATATATATGTAAATATATATATACTGTAAATATATATATATATATATGGAGTGTAAACTGATAAATGTTCTAATGTTCCAACAATCAGGGAGAATGTATTAAAAAGTAATATATGCAATTCCTAAACATTGGGTAAAAACAAGAACTATTGTGCAATGTAAAACAAAATTCATCTTACCAAAATTAGATAAATATAATTAAATCTCAGATTACCAAAAATGTAAAAATACAATATGTGTGTATATACATTCATAGGAATAGCTCCATGTGGAAGATTCAGTAGAATCTTTTGAAAATAGTTTTAGGAAGAAAAAAAAAGAAAAATAAAGCAAAACTCTATAATCAAGTTTTGAGTAGAGATGAAGGTGAAGTTTATGTATATTTTAAAAAATAAAACTTTCTGTCAAAATAATCATTGAATCTATTTCCACAGAATTTCATATTTCATTTTACCTAATGTTTTCATATATTAGGTATAAAATTTTAAAATAGTACCCAATGTAGAGGAAACATTATATATTCTTCATTGTCAATATATTAACATAAAAATAAAAGGTTAAAAGTAGTTACCCTTTAATGAGGCACAATTTTCCACCTAGACAAATAAGGCTAACAATTCAGAAGCCTGGTGTCATAAATGGTTTTATTCGCATGTTAATAGAGAGTGATATGCCTTAGAACTTCAAATGGTACAGGATACTGCTTCTGCCAATTCTAGATGTTGACAGTAATATCTTAGTACTTAAGATAAAACATATATGATTTATAGAATATTAAAATTTCAAGTTGGTCCCAACCTGAAAGCTTCATCTTTTATGGCTAGTTTTAATGGTGCTGGGGCGGGGGTAATATGCATGGTACAAGAGCAGAAAAGTACTTATCTATTGTACCCCTCTATGTACCTTGCCAGGTATAATAAAGACTATTTTGGCAAGACCTTCCCACTGGTTCAATAATAGCACAGATTTTATGGGATTATCCACCACGTTGTGACATGATCCATGAGATGAAACCCATACCTAGTACCATTACAAGGCCAAAGAAACTATGACTGTACAAGATAACCTGAACTATTATTCTGCTAATTAGAGACAGTTATGAAACAATTTCTGATTCCTTAAGTGCAGATTGTTTGCATACATTAGTAATTTCTCAATTCTGGTTCAAGGAACTTCTATTCGCTGTAGATGGTGAGTAATATATAGACCAATAATTAGCCAGGGTACAGTAGTCAAGAGACAGCAGAATGTCTAGCTCTAAGTGGTATTTGTAAATTATTACCTCCTCCTCTCAAGGCTCAGTGATCATTGCAGAAGAGTGGGTGGAAGAATGTGAAAGTGAAATGGTGTATTACTGCTAGGAAAAGGAATCTTCTGGACAAAACGTGGCAGCTGCATATACTAACTCACAGAGGTTATAGCAGCATACACAAGACCTATGCAAGCTCAATACAGACTGGAATTCAGCACAACGTCGGGACTTGGCATAAAAATCTTACCCTTAGTCACTTAGGTAAGATTATATGGTCAGCACAAATTAGCCTCATAGGATAAAAAAATAGACACATAAATTTTGGTGAGTTGGGAATTAAGAGTAAATTTGAGAAGAGTTGGAGTTGGGTGAATATGATCAGAAGAGAATTTATAAAAATCTCAAATAACAGAGACAATTTTAAAAGAAAGAAACTCCAGGAAGACTGGGAAGGAACAAGCATAGAACGAAACTAGTCACTTGGAATGTGGGTGAGAGTTGAATGACTGGAGCCACTGACAATGGCACCAGGATTTATCCCTACTGGCTTTTTGGGAACTTATTCTCTTTGGATGATACCTTGCTCAGCCTAGATATAGTAGGAAGGGCCTTGGACCTTTCGCCAAAGCAATGTGTCTTACCCTCTCTAAGGAATGGATGGGAGGGGTGGAAGGGTATGTGGAGGAAATGTGAGGAGGAGAGGGAGTGGGAACTTGGATTGGTATGAATAACAGAAGAAGGTAGTTTGTTGTATTTAAAAAAAAATTAAGAAAGGGAAAAAAGAAAGAAACATATCTTTACTGTCAGTACTTGAGTAAAATAATAAAGAAATCCTTTAAATAGCTGTTTTTGTTATAATCATCAAAAATCATACATTTCTTTTTGGTTTGTTTGGTTTCATTTTTACTTTTAGATTCTTTATGTTTATTTTTTAATTATTATTTCCTTTTTTCTACACATTTCTTTTAAGTCAGATGATGTAATACTGAAAACTTTGAAATTTGTTTATATCATATATAGTATAAATGGCAGGATTAAAGCTTTAAAAAACAAAGAATTCTAAAACTTTGGAAAAGTTTATACAGCTTGGAAAACTTGCAAACTATGGAATACTTTCACATATAAATTCATAATGAAAATAACAAATATTTTTCAAATATAGATAAATAAATTTTGAAGTGGCAGCCTTGTAATTATTAGGGAGAATGCATTTTTGCTCTATCCATAATATATGAAATGTGTAGTCCTTCTTCCATACTATGAATCATATGACGTTCCCTAAAGTCATGTTTGTCAGTGTTTTATTCACTGAGTGGTATCATTGGAAATTGGTAGATATTTCAAGTCCAATGTAAAATTAAAAGACATATGCTTCTATTTTTTCACTTTGTATTCATTTAAATTACAGCTTAATTTCATACTATGTTTTAAAACTAATATGAGCCACCCCATCTCAAGTCTAAAAACAATACATTTAGTTAATCATAAATAAACACTAAAATATATGATACAATGTAATCATTTTGTTCAATATAATTGTGATATACATTTGGCACAACAAAGAAAAGCTTAGAAATGACATAACTGTTATACAGCAGAGAATCTGATACAAAATGGTAGTATTTTTAACTTGAATACTTTAATATATTAATAATATACTGAGATTTCAAAAATCCCTAGAAGTGATTTCAAACATTCTCATTCCAAAGATATGATGCTTGAGGTTTTATATTGCTAATTGTTCTTGTCTTGTCATTCCACAATAAGATACATTTAAAAAATCACTCTATAATCTACAAATCTGTATAATTAACTTATATCAGTTAAACAAATATCAACTTTTTTTAAAAAAATAAAAAGTTCATACCAGTAAACTATTTCCTAAGTCATCATAAATAAAATAAAGATTAGCTGTGTTTCTTGAATTATGAAGGTTAGTGAATTCCCTGGTTCACTTATATAACATAATTGAAGCTAAAATTTGTGTACAAAATAGAGAGGAAATTTAAGGAACTTTGTGGAAGGTGATCTGTGATTTGATTATTTGAAATAACATTAAGTTATTATCTGGGAAAACGAGTATAGGGTCCAAGTCAAGCTGAGAAAATTACAAAAGGAAGACATTGAAATGGTACCTGCCCACTGGTTCAAAAATAGCACAAATTTCATGGGATTATTCATCACTTTGTGGCATGATCTTTCTGCCTAAGCTGATGTTCTCTTCCATGCCAGATTAAACATCTAAATTTCCTAGCACACCATCATATTCTTCACATATGGTTATAGTGAAATTATCCTGGAACCTGGTGTACAACATAATAAACTTTTGGTTAAAAAAAATCAAAAGCAGTCAGTTATTCTTATATGTAATAAACCTTGAAATTCTCATCTTTAAAGAAGGCTTGATGTCTTCAGGTAAAATTATTTACATGTTTTTCATTTTTATAATCAAGTATTCTTATCATATTTTCAGTAGAATGTACAGTTGTTTGAAAGCAACAGGTAATCTTTGTATCATCTGCAATACTGATTTCTCAATTACAAGATGTTTTTAAACATAATGCTTCAAAATTAGATAACAGAATAGTAAGCAACAATGATTTCAAATTCTTGTTTCCTTTGTACTTTGTGAAGCAAAACTTTTATTAACAATTTTTCTTCGGGTGTTAACACAATGTGGAATCATGTAATCTGCACTAGGTTTAAAGATAACTATCTCTCTCTGTCTCTCTCTCTCTGTCTCTGTGTGTGTGTGTGTGTGTGTGTGTGTGTGTGTGTGTGTGTGTGTGTATGTGTGCGTGCATGGATACGTATGCATGTGTTCGTGTGTGGGGTGTGTGTATGCGTGTGTATGTGTGTGTGTGAATGTGTCTGAATTGTGATCTCTCTTGAATATGACCAAAAAGGGAAAATATGGAGATTGATATCATTATTTTGTTAAGATTTTGAGGTTTTCTTGTCCTTTGCCATCCAAAATATATTATTTCACACTCCTACATTACAAAAACACGTCTCCAAAATAGATTTGCACCCTTCTATACCATTAAAAATTTGTGATTTTTACACATTAACAACCACTGAAAAAATTAGTTTAGTCCTTTGTTTTGCTATGTTTTTTTATTCATTTATTTTAATGCCTGTCTGCAGACTATCTTCTGTTTGCTTCAACCATCTCGAGTCTCTGTGTATTGGCCCCTCAGACTTGAATGCTTGTGGAAGTAGGTCATCCCTCTCAACATATAAATGTCACAGTAACTGTTTGCTTTCAAGTGGCAGTTGTCTTGAATCCCCATCAATTCTCTATCAACTCTGTAAGAGCAGGATGTCAGTCAGACATGGCTCATGTTCAATGGGTCTTCATGGACTGGTCTCAACCACTTGAAATTCTTGGATTCATTTAACGTTTTCTAATACTGTGAGAAGTCTATTCTTTCAGGTCTCTGTCATATGGAATGAACCTGTCTAATCACATTTATAAATGTTTTATTACTTCTACAGAATTGACAAGTGCCAGAGGCTGAGACAATTATGCAATAAATAATTTTCACAAAATATTAACTGTTTAAAGAGATAATTATGGATCTGATGCCTATTTTTATACAAGATGTATTATAATTCGGTGGAAATGGGATATATTATAGAAATTTTAGTTAAATATTAAATGGAATGGAGTGAAATATTTTACATATATAAGTATGTTCAGAGGAGGGAAAATTATGTTTCCCAATAAAACAGATAATATAAAACAATTTATGAAATAAGGTTTACCTATATTATATATTGAATATGTTTAGCTCTCTGATTTAGGGAAAAATATTGGTGTCTAAAATCTTCAGAATTGTATTAAATATTTGATCATTTACCACTATATTAAATTTCCATATTCAAGAGATTGGAATAAATTGGTGACTAATTCTTCAGTTATTTTTCCTCAGCACTACCTTTTCTTCTGTTGTTGGTAAGTTCAATAACATCTTGGAATCCTGGAAAATTTTCACTCTCAGTTTATTTTATTTTAGTGTGGTATTGCTTTTTGGTCTTGAGGACATCTTAATCTTACATAAAGTTACATTTGTTTTGTGAAGCACAAAAAATAAACAGTTATCACTCACTATTTGCTTCTACAAGCAATATATTTAGTACAAAGTTATTGTATGTATTTTTCAGTCCTTAGCATGCTTTAGCTTTTTGGTTTTGTTTTATGAAGTCACATTGTTGATTACCTATCTAATCAGAGGGTGTTAAGAATATGTTTTCTAAAATATGAATCATTTAATTATACACCTTGGTTGATCTACCCAGATGAGCAGAGGAACTAAATTATGTGTTCTTACAAATTCATTTCATTATCTCTCTTGCTTTCCTTTTGGGTTGAGAAAAAAAGGGTGTTTTTTTTCAAAGATGTAACCTAAAATCCTGTCTTAAATATAAATCATCTTATCCCTGTTTTGTTCATTCTTAAATAATTCTTGGATGTTCAGCCAGTACTCATGGAAAATTATATATATATATTTAATAAAATTTAAATTAATTCTTTGTGCATTGCTTTTTACAAAACTTATTTTTTAAAAATCTATTTAATCTTTTGTTATGCTTGTACAAAATCATTTAATTTACTGTAACATAATTTGTGCTTTCTGTTTACTTTTACATTTATTGCACTTGACATAACAAATTACAAACGAATTTAGATCAACTATTAGCATTATGACAGCTTCAATTGTACTCTACACCACCAGTTTCTTTAAAATGATCCAAAAGACGACATTCTTGTCTGTTTAATACATCTAAAAATCTCAAAATGAAGTACAATCCAATTCTACAGACTCCATTCACACAGAACCAAATAATATGTGAAATATTTTAAATACACATAGATATTTTTCTTGTAAAAGTTTACCAATGATGTGGGATATCAAACAGTAATATTTATACAGCATATACATTTTATAGTTCTGCATATGATACTTTAGTGTTATAGAGAATGTGGGAGGACTTGCATAGGTAATATGCAAACCCTATGAAAGTTTTCATTAAAAGAAATTAGGTGTTTGTGGAATTTGGTGTATAAAGAAGTTCCTGGAAAAATATCTAATGGGTCTGTAGTAATGAAGCTGCTAGTTAGTTCCTGGCTGCTTAGCCCTGAAATAACCACATAGACTTTAAATCACTGCTTGACCCATTAGCTCTAGCTTTTTATTGGCTAACTCTTACATCTGAATTTAACCCATTTATATTAATCTGTGTGTGGCCACAAGGCTGTGGCTTACTGGGAAAAGTTTCAGTGTCTATCGCTGGCGGGGCTACATGGCTTCCCTCTGACTCCACCCTTCTGTCTACAAACATTCAGTTTAGTCTTTCCCAGCTACCTACATTCTGCCCTATTAACAGGCCCAAAGCAACTTCTTTATTAACCAGTGGTATTCACAGCATCCAGAGTGGAATCTCACATCATGAATGTAAAGAAACAGAGTTATATTGTAACTTGCTGTGTACACACAGCAAAAATGACACCAGAGATATGTATCTTAATAATTATGTGACACTAAAATAATTTTAAAGTAAATCAGTAGTAAATATGTGAAAGCAGAATAATCTAGGAAAAAAATTTAAAAAAACCTGTAAGATGATGATTTAAAGAACAGACTTTATCCATGTCTGTGTAATTTTTCTATTGATGAGGAAGATCACCCAGGAACTTACTATACTTGTTAAACACATGGAAAGAATAATATGGGGAGTATGTCCATACATCTGAAAGGTTTTATGAAGAAGCCAAAGTATATTTTTCTGTAAATCTTTGATTATGAACTGTTCACACTCATATCATTCATTTCATAAGTTATCTCATTATTAAAACTCTGGGAATCATAAACTAAATAAAGATTGATTATAAATTCCATATTTTTATTTAATTTATTTAATTAGTCTCCTAAGTGGTTACTTTAATTCATGCTTTAATCACTGATGATGCGAAAGTCCATTAAATGTCCTACATAGCAGTAGACTCCATAAGATACAAAAATGATCAAATTGGCAAAATATTCTCACAGTTGCTGAAATTACAGGACTATTAAATGGATGATTAATCCCTTTTTTATTTACCTTAGACCTTCTCTGCAAGAACAAAATGCATGTCTGATGCAGCAGTTGGATCAAATGCTTTCTCTGTGTGTTTGCCTTTGAAATTGAGTCAGTAAACCAATGGGCTGACTAAATGACCACAATTTCTGCAAAAATACTCCCTTTAGCTGCAATATGAAATTGTTACAGTTCAGAACAATATACTGTACTGCCACAAAGAAAACTGGAATCCAAAGGTGTGGAATAAATGTTTACGTTGTTTAGGGCAACAAGTCAGACATAAAAAGACAAGCAGCACATTTGGTTTAACTACTAAAGTTTATAAAAGTCAACCTGAAATTAGGAGTAATTATTGGATGCAAGAAAAAGTACACATCAATGAGGGGAGTGAAAGAATGTTGGATGGAATATTAACACACCGTATGCATTTAAGGAAAAATTTTAAAGAGAACAATTGACATATGTGATTACTGGAGATAATAAAATTTAATTTCTTTAGAAGATTTTTAATTTTAAATAATATGACTTTTTATTATTTTACAAATTTTCACATACATGCATACAATACTTTTTGATAATTACATACCAGTATTATCTTCTCTTCTCCTCATTTCTTTAAAACTTCTTTAGCTCAAATAGTCACCCTGGTATTTTGTGTTATTTATTACACCTTATTGTGACCCAAGTAATTTAGTTACAATCCCTTGGCTTAGAGATTATTTTTTTGAGCAATAGTACTATATTAGGGACAAAACCACTGATAATTGAGTTTTTCCCTCCCCCAACAATCATTAAGTGTCAGTTGTCCCTATTGTTGTAATATAGCTCATCCACGATGGATTGGTGCACGTCCAGTCTTGTGCAGCTCTTTTACAGATAACTACCACTGGTGACTTCATTGTCATAACAACCATGCTTTACCTGGAAAATCCCGTTTTATAGTACTCTTTTCATCCTCTGGCTCATAAATTCTTTCTAAACCCTCTTTCAAAATGTTGCTGAAACTAAAGAGCCAGTGATATGGATATCTATAAGGGAAGAACAATCAAAAGTTACTTATTCTCAACACTTTCTCCCCATAGGGTGTCTATATTCACTGATAATGAGAGTGAAACTTCACTCATCTAAACTAAGAACAGCATTAATATCTGCATACAAACACAAATATTTGGAGTCATTTTGAAACATGTCCTTTTAGCAAAACAAGAATTGTAGACTTCTCTCTTGAGCTTTTTACTTCCATGCTGATAATCAGTTTGATAATACAAAACATGATTTACCTCCAGTGTAGCAGATTAAATTTAGGTAAATATAAATCGGTTACTTCTGAAACATTCCTGCCTCTACTTCACAATTCAGCATATCTTCCTACCAGACCAATATTGCAGCATAACAAGTCCACTGATGGCAGGAACAGTATTTTTACCTTCTCCTTTAGTATATAGAACACCCATCAGCACTGTGAAACCAAGTCATCACCTCACAAATGTCCAGCTCAGTTTAACCTAAATTCCCTGTGTTTTCAAACCAAAGTCTTTGATGTTTTCAACAATATAATGTAAATGTCTAATTATGGTGAACAATAAAGAGCAATGACAGTATCCAGCAATATTGAAACAGTCTGATCTCTCCTTAACTAACAATTCATAAAGAAGAATCCAACATCTTACACTTTAATTTTCAGTTGGTAGACTATGACTTATGAGATCCACCCATGCATGGTATTTCTATTTAATTGTCTTTTTTTTCTTTTTGTTACCCTTAACAATATATTTTAAATTAACCTACAAAGTATTAGGTTTGCAGAAAGTATCATATATCCTTAATTTGAGTTAACATTTCCCACAAATACACTTTCTGGTACTTCTCTTCCTTCCCTGTACCTACATATCTCACCTCTGTATTCCTTTCCTTTACTTTTATATCCCAAGTGTCTTATTATTCCTTTATCTCCTACCAAACTCTTTACGGTCTTTGTCTAGTTTCTCACCCTCTACAGATAGCCACTCCAATATAAACCCTAAAATATAAAAACAGAATTGAATATATTAGGAAATTCACATGAGAGAGAGCATCCAGATTTGCCTTTGGCTGTATCTGTATATTGAAGTATTATTCATATTTCCCTATACCACGGCCAGAGTTTCAAGTTTTGTTAGGATCTTTGATCTGTTAGGAAGTAATCTTTGTGTAAGATGAGAAGTATGGTTGTAGATATCCAGTTTCCCCAACACGGATTGTGAAAAAACAGTCTTTCCTTAGTGTTTTTCTGTCATTCTAAAAAGTCACATGACTGTGGCATGCACGAGAATATGTGGTTTTTATTCTTTTATTTGAAGCACATCTCCCTTTTTGTGTCATCACTAAGCTATCATTGATATGGTTCTATAACACCTTGAATTCAGGTATGGAGAAAATTAACTTTTATTAATCTCAGAATTTATTTGGATATCTGAGAACTTTGGGGGTTCCAAATAAACTTAATTTTTGCTATTTTTTAAAGAATTGCTTTGGAAGTTTTATTGGCATAGCTTTGAATCTACAAATTGCTTTCAGGAGTTATTTTCACAACATTGATACCTCAATCATATGCAGTAAGATTTGTCATGTCATAGTGTCTTCTTTGGTTCCCTTATTGTTCCAAAGTTTTTGTTGTGGACTTCTTTCACTTTCTTGATTATATTTCTAGATAATTTTTGTTTCCACTTTTTCCTCAGCATGCTACTTATTCATTTTTAATCTGTCAGAATGTTACCAAGGATTCAGTGTTAATTTTGTATTCTGATACTTCTCTGAGAGTATGTTCAGCTCTATAATATTTCCCATGAAGAATTTTGTGACTCTTATATGCACACACACACATACACACACACACACACACACACACACACATACAGAGTGAGTGAGAGAGAGAGACAGAGACAGAGAGTGAGAGAGAGTTATATCATCTTCAAAGATAATTTCACTTCTTCCTTTCTCTTGTCTATTGTCTTGCCTAATATTATATTAAATAATAGCAGTGAAAATTGGAAATATTTTTCATTTCTGATTTAATGTAAACACTTAATGATTTTCCCCATTCATTAAAATGTTAGCCATAAGTTAATTACATAGCCTTTATTATGTTGAGACATGACACTCCTACCCTCACTTGACCTTCAGATCTTAGCACTGAGTTCTCTTCTACAAGAAAATCAAGAAAAAGCAATCAAACAGGTAAAGGAAACAGTTCAAGACTTGAAGACCGAAATGGAGGTAATCAAACACAAACTGAGAAATGGCTGGATAAGGAAAATCTGGGTAAATGAACAGTAACTACAGAGAAAAGTATAACCAACAAAATACAAGAGATAGAAGAAAGAATCTCAGCCGCTGAAGATACTATAGAGGATACAGATGCATTGATCAAAGAAAACAGCAAAATCCAAAAAAATTCTTAACACAAAACATCCAGGAACTCTGGAACATCATGCAAAGACCAAACCTAAGAATAATAGGTGTAGAAGAAGGAGAAGAATTCCAGCTCAAAGGCCCAGAAAATATATTCAACAAAATTATAGAAAACTTTCCCAACCTAAGGATGCATATTCTTATGAAGGTATAAGAAGCTTACCGAACACAAAATAGACTGGATCAAAAAAATCCCCTCACCATATAATAATCAAAACACAAAACATACAGAATAAAGAATATTAAGAGCTGCAAAGGAAAAAGATCAAGTAACATATAAAGGTAAACTTTTCAGAATTACACCTGACTTCTGTATGGAAACCATAAAAGCCAGAAGGTCTTGGATAGATATGCTGAAGACACTAAGAGACCCCGGATGCAAGCCCAGACTACTATATCCAGCAAAGCTTTCATTCACCACCGATGGAGAAAACATAGTATTCCAGGACAAAAACAGATTTAAACAATACATAGCTAAAAACCCAGACTTACAGAAAGTACTAAAAGGAAAAGCACAACCCAAGGGAGCCAACAACACTCACAATAGCACAGACATCTAACAACCATCCACCAGCACAACTCAAAGAAGGAAAACACATAAACACTACCACCAAAATAAATAAATAACCAGAGTTAACAACCACTGGTCATTAATATCACTTAATATCAATGGACTCGATTCACCTATAAAAAGGCACAGGTTAAGAGAATGGACAGAAAAACAGGATCCACGTTATGCTGTTTACAAGAAACACACCTCAACCTCAAAGACAGACACTACCTCAGAGTGAAAGGTTGGGAAGTGGTATTTCAATCAAATGGACCTAAGAAACAAGTGGGTGTGGCTATACTAATATCTGACAAAATTGATTTCAAACTAAAATCAATCAGAAGAGATGGAGAAGGACACTTTATACTCATAAAAAGAACAATTCATCAGGATGAAGACTCAATCCTGAATATCTATGCCCCTAATATAAGAGCAACCCACATATGTAAAAGAAACATTACTAGAACTCAAATCACACATCAAACCCCACACACTAATAGTAGGATACTTCAGCACTCCTTTCTCACCAATAGACAGGTCAACAGACAGAAACTTAACAGAGAAATAAGAGAACTAACAGATGTAATGAATCAAATGGACTTAACAGACATCTATAGAACATTCCACCCAAACAGGAAAGAATAAACCTTCTCAGCATCTCATGGAACCTTCTCCAAAATTGATCATATACTCAGTAACAAAGCAAGCATCCACAAATACAAAAAATTTGTAGTAATCACCTGTGTCTTATCAGATCACCGTGGAATAAAGTTGGAATTTAACAAAAATTACACCATCAGAAAGCCTACAACTCATGGGCACTGAACAGTCAACTACTGAACTACCCCAGGTCAAGGATGAAATTAAAGTCTTCCTTGAATTCAACAAAAATAAAAACACAACATACCCAAACCTTTGGGACACTGTGAAAGCAGTGCTAAGAGGAAAGTTCATAGCATTAAGTGCCCATGTAAAGAAAATGGAGAAACCTCACATAAGAGACTTAACAGCACACCTGAAAGCTCTAGAAAAAAAAGAAGCAGACTCGCCAAGGAGGAGTAGAGGACTCGAAATAATCAAAGTGAGGAATGAAATCAACAAAATAGAAACAAAGAATCAATGAAACAAAGAGCTGGTTCTTTGAGAAAATCAACAAGATGAACAAGCCCCTATCCAAACTACTCAAAAGGCAGAGAGAGTAAATGCAAATTAACAAGATCAGAAAAAAAAGGGGGACATAACAACAGACACTAAGGAAATTCAGAGAATCATTAGGTCTTACTACAAAAGCCGGTATGCCACAAAATTGGAAAATGTAAAAGTAATGGACATATTTTAGATAAGTACTATATACCAAAATAAAATCAAGACCAGATGAACAATTTAAATAGACCTATAAGTCGTGAGGAAATAGAAGCTGTCATAAAAACCTCCCAACCAAAAAAAGCCCAGGACCAGATGGTTTTAATGCAGAATTCTACCAGAACTTCTAAGAAGAACTAATATCTATACTCCTTAATATGTTTCACATAATAGAAACAGAGAAGTCATTGACAAACTCTTTTTATGAAGCTACAGTTACCCTGATACCAAAACCACACAAAGACTCCAACAAGAAAGAGAATTACAGACCAATCTCACCCATGAACTTGGATGCAAAATTCTCAATAAAATAGTGGCAAACCAAATCCAAGAACACACCAAAAAATGATACATTATGATCAAGTAGGCTTCATCCTGGAGATGCAGGGCTGGTTCAACACACAAAAATCTAACAATGTAATCCATCATATAAATAAACTGAAAGAAAAAATGATTATTTCATTAGAGGCTGAAAAAGCATTTGACAGAATTCAACACCCTTTTATAATAAAGGTCTTGGAGAGATTAGAGATACAAGCATCACATCTAAATATAAAAAAAGCAATATACAGCAAGCGGACAGCTACCATCAAATTAAATGGAGAGAAACTCAAAGCCATTCCACTAAAATCAGGAACAAGACAAGGCTGTCAACTCTTCCCATATCTCTTCAATATAGTGCTTGAAATTCTAGCAATAGCAATAAGACAACATAAGGAGATCAAGGAAATTCAAATTGGGAAGGAAGAAGTCAAACTTTCGTTATTGCAGATGATATGTTAGTGTACAGAAGTGACCCCAAAAGTTTTACCAAAGAACTCCTACAGCTGATAAATACCTTAAGTGATGTGGCAGGATACGAGATCAACTAAAAAAAAAAAAAAAATCAGTAGCCCTTGTATACACAAAGGATAAAGAAGCGGAGTGGGAAATCAGAGAAATATCACAATTACTATAGCCACAAATAGCATCAAGTATCTTGGGGTAACACTAACCAAGGAAGTGAAAAATCTATTTGACTAGAACTTTAAGGCTTTGAAGAAAGAAATTGAAGAGCATACAAGAAAATGGAAGGATCTCCCATGCTCTTGTTTTGGTTGTATCAACATAGAAAAAATGACAATTCTACCAAAGGCAATCTATAGATTCAATGCAATTCCCATAAAAATTATTCACAAACCTTGAAAGAACAATAATCAACTTTATATGGAAAAACAAAAAAAATCCAATATAGCCAAAACAATCCTATACAATAAAGGAATGTCACCTATGGACACCTGATTTTTGACAAAAAAGCTAAAACTAAACAATGGAAGAAAGAAAGCATCTTTAACAAATGGTGCTGGCATAACTGGATGTCAACCTTTAGAAGAATGAAAATAGATCCATATTTATCACCATGCACAAAACTCAAGTCCAAATGGGTTAAAGACCTCGATATAAATCCAACCACACTGAGCCTAATAGAAGAGAAAGTAGGAAGTAGCCTGCAATACATGGGTACAGGAGACCACTTCCTACGTATAACCCCAGCAGTACAGACCATAAGAGCATCAATTAATAAATGGCACCTCCTGAAACTGAGAAGCTTCTGTAAATTAAAGGACACAGTCATTAAAACAAAAAGGCAACCTACTGAATGCAAGAAGATCTTCACCAACCCCACATCAGAAAAAGGTCTGATCTCCAAAATATATAAAGAACTCAAGAAACTAGACATTATATTCTAAATAACCCAATTAAAAATGGGGTACTGAACTGTAGAGAGAATTCTCAACAGAAGAAGTTCAAATGGCCAAAAGATACTTAAGGTCATGTTCTACTTCCTTAGTGATCAAGGAAAATAAAAGACAAACAAGAAGAATATAAAACAATTAAACAAGAAAAAGGCAAAGATAAAGCACAAAAAGCACATATGGATTTAAGGCACATATCTGCTCATGGAAACCCCATAAAAGCTAAAGACTGGAGATCATAATATATATGAAAAATACCTATAGTGTTAAAAAGATATGCTGACAACATTATCGGACAAAAAAAACTTGCAAAGTGGATGTTGAGTTTGCTTTGTGTTCACCATCTTTTGTGGGCATGAAGCTTACCCTTAAGATTATTCTGTTTCCCTAATGAGACTCTAATTTTTTATATGAAAGTAGCTATTAGCTGGAGATATCTTCTGAGTTAGGGATGGGACATGCTCTATGTCTCCTTTAAGCTTTAGTAACTTGTTGGATGCAGATTCTTGCACACCCTACATGCTGCCCTAGTCTCTGTGAGTTAATATTCACAGTTAATATTCATGCATGTTCCTTCCCCCCACCATTGTGTCTAGAAGGCCTTCATTTCATGGAGCCTTGATCCCACCTTGAATCTTATACACACTTTCTGCCTCCACTTTCACAGATTGCCCTGAGCCCTGAGAGGAGGAATTTAATAGATACATCCTTTTGGCACTAAGTGTTCCATGGACTCTCTCTCTCTCTCTCTCTCTCTCGCTCTCTCTCTCTCTCTCTCTTTCTGTCTCTGCATATTGTCTGGCTATGGGTATCTGTATTTGTTCTCATCTTCCTCAAATGTAGAACAATAGTATTTGATTTTTACCATAGGTCACTGGCATAGAATTTAGTCTCAGGATCTAGGTTACCCACTGTCAGCTATGAGCCCGATCCTGTGTACTAGAACTTAAGTCAAATCAGATTTGGTTTGTTAGTCCACTATATTTTGTGTCACTAATGCATCAACATTTCTTCCAGACAGGAGAGTCTTGTAGATAGAATGGTTTACAGCCTGCTGTTTAGCTTGCAAACTATCTTCTGAAATCATGAATGCAAATGCATAGGAGAAAAGGATATAGGATTGACTCCTTGGTGTTCAACGCCTTGTGCATATGCTGTCTTCAAAGTTAGGACATTGCCATCAATTTGTGGAGAGCCACCAATAGTCTTTGCAATGGCCTTCATTTTTATGGGTTTCCTATGGAACATTTTGGCCACGACTTTGACTTGTATGTAACCCATTCCTGGTACTGAAAGCTTCAATTGATAACAAGAGATATACAGTTGGGGATCTACTTTGCTTGTTTTAAAACACACTTTGCCCTGTCAATATTCACTGTCCATTAAAAATTGTCTAATTACAGAAACATCTGCTTTTGAAAAATGTTATTTTTTCACAAGTCAACAATATTCAATGGAAACATTTTGCATATTGTATATTCAGCTAAACAAATGACCATTTCCTGCTTCTTTGATGCTTATCAGAAAGCAAAATTCTTTTGTTGCCTTAAATCTAACAGTTATAATTGTGTGCTATTTTATGACTATCTTTAGCTATTCTGTGAGTATATTAATTACTGAGTACATAAGCAACATTTTGTAAACTTTCATAAAATAATTGCATTGTGTAAGGTATACTGAGCAGAAATGACATTTTAGCAGACAATAAACCTCATTACTTTTTTCTCTTCACAATAAAATAATGCTTTCTGATTCTCATTATAGATACGATTTAGTCTGCGTAAAGAATGTAACTTCCTTCTTCATATGTATACTACATCACTGAGTTCAACAAACTACAAGTTCACTTTTTGACGCAGTTAATATTTGGATCAAAACGAACAAGTGTATTTTTTTATATACACTAATGAAATTTTTCCAATGATTAAGGTTTAATTTGTATCTAATGATTTTATCTGTTTAATTTCATGTACTATAATATAACTCCTACTTCCAAAATACAAATATATACATAGGTCATGACCATTCTATCTTTTATTTTTTATATGTATCAAAGGCTTAGGTTTAAAATTTCTATTAATAGACGCAAGGCCAACATTAATATAAAAGACTTTAAAAGTGATCAAGCTATGCTATTCTATAACACATGTTTTCTTTATATCCATGAATGTTTTACAATAAACTAGTTTTATGGAATGATATATATGAGAACTACAAAAAGGTTCTTATTCCTAGATTTCTGTTTATTTAAATCTTTAGCTTAGCTGCTGGGGTATTCCTCTTACAGCTCTATAAGTTAATAAAGTATCAGGTCAGAAGTTAAAGAAACCTGCTGCAGGTGTTTCTAAAATAAAATAACATTGGTTTATAATATCCACAAAGTTCGAATTAATGTTCCATATTGTAAAATTTAATTATCTAGAATGCTATAGGGGGTATGAGAAATATTGGCTAATTATTATATTTCTTGGATAATGTGAGTATTAGTCATTTGAAAATTCTTGAAGCATAATAAAATTACCTCAGTGTTAAACCCTGCTTAACAGTACTCCTCCAAAGAGAGGCATCTTAGGGTTCTTCAGAGGTAGTGCAAACATAATTATCACCAGCCAGCATGTAAGGGTTTGAGTAGGCTAACAGAGCTGAGGGAGGTAGAATTTCAAATGAACAAGGTTATGCAGATTATAGTGGGTGTTAATCACTGGGCCATTAGGATGCTATTTAACATACTCTCCTTTGTAGTTATATTAAAAGACACCTCAGAAACATGGAAGCACTGCTGTTTTCTAACCATAAAACTCACTTCTAACACAAACACAAAAACTAAAAATGAATGGCTAGCCATTATTGAATACATTCATATTTGGTTAGTTGAAACTTTATGAAAATTTCTCACCACCCAACTGAAAACCCAAAAATCATTACAATGACATTAAAATATCTTTAAGTAAAACATTATATGTAGTCTGAAACAGTGCTTGAATTAATGATATTGTATATTGAAGCATAAACATACAGAACAGAGAAATAAATAGTCACACATATCTGCATATACGTACATAGATAGATAACATTTTCTACAAGGATGGTTTACCTTTAATTAAAAATGTATTCCTGTTGTGTGTCCTGTGCTATTTTATCAAGTTATTAGATAAATAAATAAGAACTAAGCTGGAAGATAAAGGACTGTTTCATGGAAAAGCAGAGATATTTTTGTTACACTAAATGGGTCAATAATAATATAGAAATAAAATGTTAATATGTCCCTTTGCTTTAGTTGAAATAATTAATTCATAATATATTTTAAAGTCAATTTAATTGTAAAAATTGAAAATAATGGCAGGCCATACTTGACAGTTATTGTTCACTGTCAATATAACAAAAATATATCTCTAAAGCTAAAGTAATTTAAAACATATATCATCTTTCAAGAATAATTAATATAACTCTCAATATAAGTCTAACAACAGATAAAAAGGAAGTCTTACCCACTTCTTTGGACTCCTTTTTGAAATCTGGACAAGAAATTATAGATTCATGTCTTTTTCTGTTTTGCTGTGTATTTCAAACACCAGTAGTTGGGCAATAGGGAACAGTCCCTCTAGTCATATTTGATATATCCAACATTTTATGTGTTTTCTGTGTTTTTATGGCTGTATGGAAGATGAGTCCTAAAGACTGTCTTGGTTATATACCCAAGAGCGGTATTACTGGATCTTGAGGTAGTTTGGTTCCCATTTTCATGGGCATCCACCACTTCTGATTTCTACAGCAGCTAGGAAGTTTGCATTCCCACCAACAACTGATAAGTGCTCCCTTATCACCATGTCCTAACAACTTTAGCTGTCAATTACTCTATTGGTCTTATCCATTCTAACAGGTGTAAGGTGAAATCCTAAAGAAGTTTGACTTGCATTTTCCTCATGAATAAGGATGGTGAATTTTCTTAAGTGTTTCTAAGATATTTTATATTTCTCCTTTGAGAATTCTCTGTTTAGATCTGTACCGAATTCTATAATTGGATGAGTTGCTTCCTTGATATCTATTTTTAGAATTCTTTATATATTTTGGATTTAGCCCTTTTAACTACATTGTAGTTCATAAAATCTTTTGCCATTCTGTATACTAACACCTTGTTTAAATGATGCATCCTTTGATTGCTGCTGCATTCAAGATGTTCAATTTATGAAATTTTGATATTAGTGCCTACGTTAAAGGTTTTCTTTTCAGAAAGTTTTCTCCTATGCTAATGAGTTCAATTTTCCCATTTTCTCATATTTTCACTATATCTTATTTTATACTGAGGTATTTGGTCCTTTTTGAGTTCAATTTTATTTAGATTCTTCTACATGCAGTCATCTAATTTTACTAAAAAAAAGTTGAATATGTCTGCTTTTCAATATGTAGTTCTTGATTTCTTTTTAACTTTTATTAATTCTTTTTGGATTTCACATTATGCATCCTATCCATATGCTCTCTCTTTTCCCCCAAATCAGTCATCAGTTGTTTGATTTGATTCCCATTTTCCAGCATAAAAACAGAACTGTAGTCATGTTAGTTAGGTTTTTTAGATGTACAGAGATAAATTTCAGATGGATAGGTATTCTTTAAAACTTGCAAAAATATGGCATTTAAAATGTTTTAAGAACTTAGATTTTTCTCAACATCGAGAAATATCTGTGTCTGGAAACACCAATTACTTCAGAGAGGTTGATGGCACTGAAGAAACTCATTATGGAATTTCTTCAATGTATTAAGGATAGATATTTCGGCAAGAAATTGATCTTGCCTGGACTTCTTAATGGTATAGTGTATGAACTGGACTTGGATGATTGAAAGAAAAGTGACTGCTGAACTTTCCAAAAGGTTGGATGGTCCTTCAGGATACCTGCTTCACAGAAGAAACTGCCAGAAATTATGCAGGACACAGAAGAAGGCAATTGACAAACTTTGCCAGTCCAAAACAGAAATGATCTTCAAATTTTCTGATTCACTGAAAAGTCTGCCAGACATTATGGGCCTATAGACTGAAGGTGGATACATCAGTGAAGTTGAAGAGAGGCTGCTTGTTGGTTCCCAGCCACTTAGCCCCAAAATAATCACACAGAAACTGTATTATTTAAAACACTACTTGGCCAAAACTTAAGCATATTGCTAGAATTAACACATTTCCATTATTTTATATTTTACCAAAAGGTTATGGCCTTCTGGCAATATTCTGACACCTGTCTCCAGCAGAGCTATATGGATTCTCTGGCTCTACCTCTTTTTCCCAGCATTTAGCTTAGTTTTCCCTGCCTAGCTCTGTGTTTTCCTATAGCTCTGCTATAGGCCCAAAGCAGGTCCTTCATTTATCAATGGTAATCACAACATACAGAGGGGAAATTCCACATCACCTCCCCTTTTGTTTTAAAGTAAAAAGGAAGGTTTTAGCTTTAACATAATAAAATTATATATAACAAAACAGATATCAAGCAAAAATTACAGTTACAATATTTATATCTACTTTATCTTTTATCATAACTAAAGAAAACTATAACTATCTATCCATCAAAGGCTCCAAAAAGATATAATATTACCTAAGTAAATAGGAAGTCCATTGTAAGCAACTTCCAACACTCTAAAAATGACAGAGACATCTCGTTGCCTGGACAGTCACCCAAAGTTCTTCTGTACCATTGGGGCATCCATCTTCAGTCTACAGGCCCATAGTATCGAGCAAACTTTTCCATGGGGCAGGAAATTTCAAAGACAGTTCCACCTATATTGGCAGTTTGTCATTCACTTTTTTCTGTGTCCTGCAGAATGTCTAGCAGACTCTTTCAGGAACCCTAAAGGATCGTCTCACCTTTAGGCAAGTTCAGTAGTCATTTCTCTGCTGGTCCTGTATGTCCAGTTCATCAAGCAGTCTAGGAAAAAGCAGTTTCTTTCTCAAATGGCCGATCAACTCCATAATGAGTCTCTTCAATGACCATCTTCATCTTGAAGTACATTGGTGCTGCCAGAGCAGATGTGTCTCATTGTCATGGAAAGTCCTAAGTTTTTAAAACATTTAAATGTGATATTCCATAGGCCATTGAAAGGTTTAAAGATTATCTTACTGAAATATATTTCTGTTTATCCAGAAAATCTAACATGACTACAAGTTACACAATTATAGATGACTATCTATTGAACTGTATTTCTTAATTATAATTACATTTTAAATGAATTGCACAAACGCAATACATTAATCAAGATCAGAAATACATATACACAGTATAACAAAATTGACCTTAAATTTGTATCAATAAACCAAGATCCATAGCAATGCAAATCCCTATAGCATATTCCCCATTAAATGTAAAGAAACATTTACAAACAATATTTAGAAATATGGGTGTATTTCTGTGTCCAAATTTATTCGTGCTATTTATTGGGCAAAATAATTTTTGAGGGGTTTCAAGGCAACCTTTCAGGGGGTCTTCATCCAACAAACCACATTAGTCTTAAAGGATTCCACAGGTTATCATCCTCTGTGGAAACAAAAAAAAGAACCTCATTTCCAAAGCAACATTCCTTAGACTCAAATTTTTAAAGTCAAGATATCTTTACGTTGCTTTAGCTTAGCAACCTTTCCTTACAGGCTTTGTAAGTATCTGAGAAAACTACCCCACATTCCCAAAAAATGGATTACGGGTGATTGTCTTGTTTAGAGTATTGGTTACAAGTTATTATGGATAATTATCAGGGAAAAGCTAAACATGGGAGACTAGATTCAGAGTTCTTGTTTTGAAAAAAGGGGTGGAATGCTGTGGGACAATGGTCTTGTTCCCTGTAAAGACTTGTCACTTGTATTTCTTTAATAAAATGCTTATTGGCCAGTAGCCAGGCAAGAAGTATAGGCAGAACAGAAGAATTCTGGAAAGAAGAAAGGCTCAGTCTGCAGATGTCGCCCACACACAGAGGAAGCAAGATGAGAATACCTCGTTGATAAAAAGGTACCAACACAGACAAGAATTATGGGTTACTGTAAGATATAATAGTTAATAAGAAAGCCTGATCTAATAGGCCAACCAGTAATGTAGGCCTCTGTGTATTTCTTTAGGACTGAATGGCAGTAGGACCAGGTGGTACAGAAAGCTCTGTCAACAGAGACTGACTGCACACTGTCTCCTCCCATGTTATATTCCTCTCTATTCCTGGAAATAAAAGAGTGCAACACTACTTTACAGTTTCTATGGCAAACTAGTGTGGCTACCAGGATTAAAGGTGTGTATCGCCACTGCCTGGTCTGTTAGACTGACCAGGGTAGCTGTCTTACTCTCTGATATTCAGGCAAGATTTATTCATTAAAATACAAATGAAATATTCCTACAATATTTAGCACAGATTGGACTTTGGATATTGAAATATCTTCTATTTTTCTCTGTAATATAGATGAGGAATAATGCCATTATGGTCTTAGATATTCAACATTCAAAGCTCAATACTAATCAACCTTTTTTCCTTAAAATATTAGCTTTAGATATAGCATATTAGTAACAGCTAAAAATATCCTTTGCTATTACATATGGAAGTCACATTGCTTAATAAAATCATAAGTCAATAAACAGTCAAGAAAAAAAGGTTCTTTGAATTAATTGCTTAATTGTAAGGCTGTCCTAGCATGTTTATTTCTGCCCTGGAGAATCTTTGCATACTTACCCTTTTGCTCAATCAGCTGACAAATGCAGAAATTCAAGAAAGCCTAAGATACTAAGACTACATAATGATCAAGTTCTTGATCCTGAAAAGGGCATTTTGCATTCTCTCTGAAGTACAATAAAGAAGAGAGGGCCAGGTGAGAATGTTTGCCTCTTTCTTACCTCAGCCAGATAAGCTACTCTTTGAACTGGACAGCAGATACTCATCACTACTCATAAATCTGAGAAGTTATGAAATTCTTCATACCCACAAAAGGACTTTGAAATACACATGCGCTTGTTAGGGTTTGTTTGTTTTGTTTATATTTTTCAATTTGGCAAAAATTAAGGCATTTGGAGGAGGTAAGTAAATTAAGGAATTGCTTCCCTTCAAAAGATTGGAGCATGTCCTTGGGGAATTTTCTTGATTGGTGTTGATGAGTTGGTCACAGTTCCCTGTCAGTGGGACTGGCCTATATTAAAAAAGCATGATGAGTGACATCTTGAGAGAAAAACAAAAACCAGCTATCCCACCAAAAACCAGCTATCCCACATATGGCTTGTTCTACCCCTGCATGGATCTCTGCCCTGACTTTCCTCAGTGATGGGATGTAATCAAGACTTTCAAAACAAATAAGTCCTTTTCTCATCCTAAATTGATCTTGGACAGTGATTTATCACAGTAATAGAATGTAACAAAACTATAATACGTTCACTTCCATCAAGGCTGAGGGAACCATAAAGGCTGACAAAAAGGGGGAAATAAGAATACTGGAGACTGGTTATTGTGGTTTGGATAGAAATGGCCTCCACAAGCTCATATATTTAAATGTTTTGTCATTATGAACTGGTACTGCTTGAAAGAGCATACAAGGTATGTCCTTGTTGGAGGAAGTATGTTACTGGTGCTTGGAGTCAGGGTTTCAAAAGCTCAAGCCAGGGACAGTGTTTCATTTTTGCTGCCTACAGAGCTGGATGGAGAGCTCTCAAGCTACTTTGCAAGCATCAAATCAACCTGTATGCTTCACACCATGATAACAGTGAACTGAATAGCTGAGCCTGTAAGCAAGCCCCAATTTGAGGCTTTCTTTCATAAGAGTTGCTGTGATCATGGTGTCTCCTCATATAAATAGAACACTAAGACACTGGCAATAGAGGAAGGTGCTATGAAATGCTTCCCTCTTGACATCATATGACATTACTGCAGTATATATGAGACCATAGTTGTTGTGGTTGCCTACAGAAGGACTTTACGAGATCAAGTTAGTCAAAATTTTGTCATGTGTGAGGGGGATTCTGATGAGAAACTGTAAACAGCTGTTGTTGCCTTGGGGCATGCTAGTCACTTTTCTTTGAGTTCTGGCCTCTGGTAGATAGCCCTTGTACCAGTGGATTACCCTAATCACATATACAAACAGGCAGTACTAATTTTAATGTTAAAAACAAATAATGAATAGCATACGAAGTTTGAAAGATAGTTTCAAGGTAGTCCAGGAAGAACTGAAGGCAGGAAATGTACAGTGGGCCTGATTGTGATGAAATTTTGTGTATCTTCTCAAATATCTACAGTTTTATGTTGCATAGAAAAAGTACAATCTGGGAGATGAAAAAAATCTTTTATTAATGAAAATTGATATTGTTCATTTCTGTTGATGTTGAGGGATTTTTTTTAATTTTCCAAATAATGGTGAAATCAAATATAAATCATTTAAGGCCTTGGATTTTCTTGTTTCCCTTCTATTTGATATGACTGGTCTAAATCAGATAATCCATTGTATTAAAAAATAAAGAAGAATCATAACTTTCAGCTAACCAAGAGGTTACCTGTTTTTGCTTTTTCTCTCTTCCTGAACTATTTACCCTTAGTTTTGATCAGTATTTTGATCTTGACAGCATGTCTATGGCCCTTGCTCCTTATGATTTGTAGACCATGTGACCTGAACCTGACTGACAGCTTTTATATGTACGTTACTTGTATTTATTTCTGTTTACTTCTATGATCAAAACTTCATCGGAACTGACATAATCAATTGATTTAAAATAAAATTTACTCTTTACATCTGAGCTTCCAGACTCTTCCAAATGTTTTTCTCAATTGTGTATTCACCAATTACTATACATAACATTCTGAATTTATTACATCTAGTGACCACTTTTTTCTAAGCTATTTCATAAATACTTAATATATTTTAACCCAAGAGGATAATCCCTCCAAGGTAAATGAATTGGTTTCCAAAAAATATTTTTATGAACACATTACTTCATTTGGTATAGACAAATTGGCATAAATTTCAGAATATTAACACTATACTTAATTTTGAGTACAATTTTATTTCAAATCATATTTTAGAAAAGTAATATTAAAATACATAAGTAAAGGATCAGTATTTTGCTCAGTCTGTAAAATATTTTCACATAAATATAAGCTTTTGAGTATAACTTAGAGAAGCCACATAAATTCTCAATGTAGTGGAGCACAGCTATAATCAGAGTCCTAAGCAAGTGAGAAGTCCCTGTCTCAAAAGTAAGGTTGATCATTCCAAAGAAATTGACAGCCTATTAGAATTCTGCCCTTCATATGCATACACAAATGTGTACATTCCTGCTTAGCTTCCAAACACAAAAAAAGCATAAATAAAATAACTTATGTATTATAAAACTAACAAAAGAGTATTTAGTGCTGGGAAGATGATATGTTCAGCAGTGTTTGCATATTGAACATTAATTTTACCAAAACCTGGGCTTTCTGGTGTGTTCTGCAATCCCGAGGCAGGAAAGAGGGGTTCCTGGAGTTGCCTACCCTGTGTGTCTTACTGCCTTCACTAGCCTCAGGCTTAGTCTGAGATTATGTCTCAAACCATAAGATAGGCAGTACTTGAGGAGTGACACCTCATGGTTTTTAGCCTTTTTACGAATGTCTGAACAAATCAAATAAATTCAAGCATATCCATGCATAGATATAAAATAATAAATTCAATAATTATATTTGGTGGATTCACATGGCAACCACTTTAACTAAAGGTTTGGAAGATACGGTGAATAGAAATTACCATCTAGAAGTTGGCAAAATTAATTTCTAGGGGTTTCATCATGCTGAGTATGACTTCCCATTCACTGAATATTTTAGAACACTGCAGGGAGAGAGGTTTGCTTATAGATCTGTGTTCGGTAGACTTGCAAATATTTTCTGTTCAGAAGAACATATCACCTGTCAAATTTATTATTTTGTAAAGAATAAATATACACCTGCTGTTACATCTAACACGACTGTCTTAGCATGACAGCTTTGTTGAATCTCTCCTTTTTTATACACAATTACTTTACATCTTCTCCAGAACTTAAATTCATCTTAACATCTTATTTTTCTCCTGTTCTCTAATGTGATAAATAAAGTATTTGGCACATGTATACCTTATTTTTATATAAAAATCATATTAATGTTTGGTAAATTAGATCATTTTCTGAAGGTAGAATTATAACATAGGTTTTAAAATATTCCTTTGAGAGTTAGTGTGACATACTGTTTGTAATAACTAGTTGAAACATAAAAATGTACTGCTTTCTTTGGTGCTGTCACAAAATATTCTTGCTCAATTGTTGGGGCCTTCTTTCCTTCTCGGCTTGTTAACAAAAGAAAGAGGTTGAAGGGGCAATAGAAAGCTTTGTCCACAGAATAGGAGCATCAGCAGAGACAGCCCTCCAGGAGACAGATTTTGGTGAATCATCTTACCTTCATTTTAGAGCATGGGTGAGCCTGGGGACAAACCCTAATTTTCATTAAGCATCATGCTTCTATCACAAGGCTTAGGTTGTTGCAGTAGGGTCCTATAGCAGAACTCCTTGGTGTGGGAAAATTGTATTCTGTCAATTATATTTTAAATAAACGCTGATTGGCCAGTAGCCAGGAAAGAAGTATAGGTGGGACAACTGGATAGGAAGTAGAGGCGGGTCAATGAGAGCAGGAGTATTCTGGGAAGATGGAAGCTCTTTCTGTGGTTATGAGAAGCAAGATGTGACTGCCTCACTGAAAAAGGTACTAAGCCATGTAGCTAGCATAGACAAGGATAATGGGCTAATATATGTTGTAAGAGTTAATAAGAAGCCTGAGCTAATGGGCCAAGCAGTTTATAGTTAATGTAGACCTCTGAGTAATTTCTTTGGGACTTAATGACTGCAGGAACTGTGCAGGGCAGAAACCCCAACAACAACTAGCACAAATATTCTAGCAAGAATCTGCGCCAAAGTTCAAGCCAAAGATATATAAGGCAGGAAGTTTAGAGTCAGGCATCTGATCTAGAGACTGTTTTCTGATAAGGTCAGTCCTCCAAGTCCAGGGACATTCTCCAGATAAGGGCAGATATAGACCCTTTGCTGGGGAGGGAGGAAGTTTTCATATTGTTGAGCTATTGAGATAAGCTGTAAGGCCTGAGACAGCTGAAACCTTTACTAGTCAGCAATGTATTTCCTCTCTCCATTTTTCCAGGTTTACAAGTCATTCCTTTAATATTTTCTATTAAACTTTCACAAATATATGCAACATATCTTGATTATTTCCAACCCTATTCCTTTCCACCAATTTCCCCAGGGGCCCGTCCATCACATCTGCCTCAAAAGATTTTGTATTGGAGAAGTAAACCTGATAGAATTTTGAGTCTACATGACCGACCAAAGTTCATACTTTACATTAACATTCCTATTGAACGCTTCACATTATACCAATTCATAGCAATTATTGGAATATAATTAAGACAGGGTATTTGATTTACTTAACATTCCTCTTGTTCTGTTTATTCAGCTCTCCTGTGAAGGCCCAAAAATGTTTGCATTAATTCAAACTGCATGTATTATCTTTTTGAGAACCAAGTCTTTTTGAATGCACTCCTTCCTAGGCCGGGAGGGATGGGGGTGGGCCTTGGACTTCCAACAGGGCAGGGCACCATGCCCTCTTTCAAGGAAAAAGGGGGAGGGAGGAGGGGTGGGGAGGTAGTGGGAGGGGACCAGGAGAAGGGGAAGAAAGGTAAAAATTTTTTTTCTTTAATTATGTTTTTGAATGGAAAAAATAAAACAAAACAATGTATGGAAAAAAAACAAAGTTGTTGACAACAACTGTGGCTACAAACACTGACCTAGTGTGTTTTGAACATTAAGATAACCCATACAGGTAGATCTACTCCACCTGTGATTCTTTCTTATCTCTTTTACTCCTACTTAACATTTTCTTTTATTCTTTTTTTTTTGTCTTTGTTTATACTTTGTTTTGTTTTTGTTTTGTTTGGTTTTTCAAGTCAGGGTTTCTCTGTGTAGCTTTGGAGCCTGTTCTGGCATTCACTCTGCAGACTAGGCTGGCCTTGAACTCACAGAGATCCACCTACCTCTGCCTCCCCCATGCTGGGATTAAATGCCTGTGCCACAGCCACAGACTTACTTAACATTTTCTAATCCTCAAGATTATACAGTGGAACATAGAAGCTCACCACAGCTAGGATTGCAGCAGAATTCATCCCAAAATGGTGGCTAACACCACTTTCCCATTTCAAAACCTGGAAATATTGATCTTTAGAGTCCTCCCCTTCTAATTATTTTCTTAGACTCATGCTATGTATATATTCTATTGATTGGATTCTTTCACTTAGTGAAATCCATATGATTCATCTATGCCTATCAGTGCTTTGAAATTTTATTCAACTTTACCATACTAATACCTCATTGCCTAGATGCACCATTGTTTGATTATCTATTGACACAAAACCAAATCATTTTTCATTTCAAATTTGGGTAAATTTAAAGAAATTCACTGAAATATATATTTAAGTTATTTGACAAACATTTCTGAATTATTTGGGTAAATAGAAAGGAGTATTATTATTGAGTTGTATGGTACAAATTAGCTCAATTTTGAAATATACTGTCAAACTCACTTCTAAGTTGTCTGCACATTGTCATTCACACTGGGAAGTATGGAAGGCTAATTTTTCACCCCCTTACTATGATGTAGGAATTACCCTCTGTCTGCTGTGAATACTAATGGTAAATAAAGAAGCTGCTTTGAGTCTATTGCAATGCAGAATATGGCAAAGTAGGAATTCCAAGCAGATAGAAGAGGAGAGAGTAGGTGGAGTCAAAGTGAAGTTATGTAACTGCCAAGGAGACAGACATTGGAACTTTACCTGGTAAGCCATAGCCACATGGTAATACACAGACTAATAGAAATGGGTTAATTTAAGTTGTTAGTTAGCCAGGAATATGTCTAAGAGATTGGCCAATTAGTGTTTTAATTAATACAGTTTCTCTGATTATTTCGGGTCTGGGTGGCTGGAATAAAAAATCAGCCTGTGCCTACATTACTATCATTTAATGCCATAAATATTCCAATCTCAGGCTTTCCATAGGCCTGCACTGTATTTCATTTTAGTCTTTATTTGCATTTTCTAAATGGCACAGTGTGGGCCTTTATATTCCTATTCTTATTTAATGTCTGCATGTGTTCTTGCAGCCTTTCAAAAATCTCCATTCCATTTTAAATTTAGTTATTATTTCTTTTTGATGTGGAACTATGTTTCTATTTGAATTTTAGATAAAAGTTCTGATGCAAAAGTATTTCACAAATGTTTTATCACAGTCTATTTTTTGTCGGCCCATTTTCTTATTGTTTCCTTTCACTGAACAGTTGCATTCTATTTTAATGAAGTTCAGCTTGGCAATTATTTACTTTTTAAATTTTATCTTTGATTTTATACCTAAAAATTAGCATCATACCCAATGCCATCCATATTTTCCTATTTTACACTCAAGAATGATTATAGATTTGCATTCTATATTTAATAATATGATGTATTTTGAATTAGTTCTGCAAAGGTTATAAGGTCTGAATCTAGATAGGGTTTTATTTGATTGAAATTTGAAGTTACTATAATAACTATTTCCTCTTATCTTACTTTACTAAATTGGGTTCAAAATTCTTGACTAGATTAATCTATAGAATTCTTGCCACTACGTGATTTAAATTCAACATGACCATTTAACGTTATCATTATGTACAATGTTAAAGAAAAGCCATCCAGAGTGGTACCATCCCGGAATCTCAGTGCTTTGCAGGCTTAGGCTTGAGAATCCTAGGCTTATGGGAATCTCGGCCTATAGAGAGAGACTCGCTCTCAAAAAAAAAACAAGAAAAATAGGAAAAAAATAACCACAAATAAACCCTCAAACAATGACAAAAAAGATAATAAAAGAATGAAACAATGCTTGTTCATTGAGATTAGGACTACAAAGAATGTCATAAACTTACCAACAGATAAATTATTAATTACTCATTCTATTTTTCTTCCATAAGGTCATTTTATCATGAAAATGATGGATTACTTAAAGTGTTACTTAAATTATGAAAAATATCCACAACTACTTACAGGAATTTATGTGGCATGTAAATTACTCTCTATAGTCATGATAAGCAAACGTAAACAGTAAAAGAAATCAAGTGTGTAAAGTTGTTTGCTTTGACATTAAAATGGAACTTAAAGTTTTAAGTTAGTAGATTTTTCCTTATATTACTTTTTCATTATTATTACCATCTATCAGACCTCCAATTGTCAAATTCTCACAGTTATTTTTGAATATACCCATAAATTATTCTATGGTCTTATTTTTCATGTTAATAAATGATAATATTTAGGAGTGCAATATTCTTTATACACTAAGTTAATCAAAATTAAAATATATTTACCATCTTTAGGTATGGTGAGAACAATGAATTGCAAGTAAAATTCACATGAAAGCATGAAATACAATAAGTTGCCAAAGAAATCCTAAACAGAAGGAGAATCCATAGAGGTGTCACCAAACCTGTTCTCTAATTCTACCACAGATCCCTGCTGATAAAACACTACCAATATTGACACTACCAATATTGAAACATTGATCAGTGCAATAGAACCAAGAACTCAGATTAATTCTAATAAAATTCAGCTATCATATTTTTGGTGAAGAGACCAAAAACACACAGCAGAAGATAGAAAACATCTTCAACAATGGAGTTGAGAAAACTGGACATCTACATGTAGACTTATTAAGTAAAAGACTAGCTGAAATCTTATATTTATCCTTCTATCCCTTAGATCCCAGTTGTTGGGACTGCAAGTGAGAGCCGTAATATCTAACTTTATTTTGGTTTATTGAGTACAGTAAATAATAGCATAAAACAGCAAGTTTTGACTCTATGACAATGCCTTGCATCTATAAGAAAGCTTTGAACTTAACAATTTCTAGTTTTGTGTCTTCAACTGCTCTCTCTTTTAAAGTTGTATTTCTATAATAATTAAAAGGAAACAAAGTTATTAAAACACAATGTATATTTTCCTGTAAAGACATATTCAAAAATTCAAGAGACCATGGATGTTTGGAAGCTGACAGAAAGAAAAACAACTATCCAATAAGGATAGTCAAGAAAAAGGAATGTGACTGGTAAGGACAGGTGATCAAAACACACATACACACACACACACACACACACATATGTGTATGTGTGTGTGTGTGTGTGTATGAATTTATAAAGCTGGCTTTGGAGTTGGAAAACAGTTCTGTCGTTCTCTAAACCCAAGCATGTTGTTAAAAGAAAAATTCAGAGTTTTTGTCTCATGTCAGGAGCCCTCTATTATAGGATAGAAAGAAGAAAGAATTTAGAAAGAAAATTTACTTTTCTACATACATAATTTTGTCTCTATCATGCCTTCCATTGAATGTATTGGTCTGTATATGTCTATGTAAATAATGTTTAAGTTTTCCACAATGAACAATGAGTTTTCCTGCAGTAATCTTTGAAGTTTCCAGGAAGAAGATGTGTCCCCAAAACAAAAACTCCACCTGGTTGATATGACATCATGATGCTGATAGCGCTACTATGAGACTTGTTTTAGGTACTAGCTACTCAAGATGGTCCCAACTTGCTTAGCTGAAATAGTACACTTTTTTTTTTTAGAGCATTATGGCTAGAACTTCAAATAGAAACCTTTAAAAAAAACCCTACTGAATACTCAGAGATATTTGCAATTATACCAAACATTCATCTTGGAACTAATCATCATTTTATTTTCACAGGATTTCATAGAAAGAACATTGCTCCTATTACAGCTGGAAGTAATTCTAGAACACAATTTCCCCTCTCCCAACAAAATTGTCCTGAGGGTTAGGACATCATTATTTAGGGGTTGATTATAATTGGTATTGGGTGAAAAATTATGTAGTGTCAGATATCTCTTTGAAAGAAAAAGAGAGGAAATTGGATGGGATAATAGATTAGAGTGAGCTTACTCACACTAATAATAATAGTGTGTAATGGAGTGAATACTTGTGAGTTATTATTTATAAGCAATTTATATTGATATAGAATCTTGTATATTGATTCAAACTTAAATTATATTGAATATGTTCCTATTTTGCATACAATATTTGTATAAAAAGGCAAAGTTATTTCATCATATTGCATGCATGCATACTTCTTCTGCTTAATTCATTTTGTATATAAATACAATTTTAGGATATATTTATCATATTGCAATATACATTTCTACCTCTGATCAAGATACTTATACATTTTGAGATCATTTTCCTCATTTGTTGCACAGTTGTTTAAAGATTGCTTAATATTCTAATATAAAGTCTTAGTCTTTAAGTTTTATAGGTATTAAGATTCTTAGGTCAATAGTCATCCAAGTTTGTCATACTTAGAGTTAGATTAATCTGGTTCTTTAGATACTTAGAGATTGTATTATACATAGATAGGTAATCTTCAACCACTTCAAAGAACTGTAGAATATGGCATTTAAATAACTTAGTGTTCTGTTGAAGTGAGACACAATTGTTCTTGGCAGCACTAATCTATTCCTGAGAGAATGTTGAGCACCAAAGACACTCCACTTGGAGATTGTTTTCTTCTTGCCAAAACTGGCCTTTGGATAAGGAACTGCCCATGCATCAACCACTGACAAAATGCATGCTGTCTAGACAGGATAAGCAGGATACAAGAAAAAAAATTGTCAAATCATGCCAAAACAGGATAAGATGGTTTTGAAAAATTTCCTGACTCTGAAAATGGTCCGTTAGTTACTCTAGGCCTTAGCCAAAGTTAGTTGCTTTAATGTTGCAAATGAGACTTTTGTGATTACACAGGCAGCCAGTTTTCTCTGTCATTTGTTGCACATTTTAGAAGTTGCTTGATTGCACATCCTGTTTACTCCAGTAATATTATTTCCCTTCTTGGGTCTTCATTGGGGTTGAAGACCAGATAGTTGTAGTTAATTTCCTCTTATGACTTGGCCAAATTATTTATGATACCAGACAAAACTCTTTAGGATAGGATAATTATTGAAACATTTATTGCATGTTTCTTGCTTGATATTGTTCATGCTGGTTGTAATTCTCATATTTATATCTGATATTTTTTTCTTATTGTATATAACTTTGTATTAGGCTTAGAGCTTTCTTATTTAAACAAAAGGGGGAGGTGCTGTAGGAATTTCTACCACCCATAGCCTTTGAGTTACCAGCCCACTGGAATCAATTAAATTATGATCATATTAAATTCCATGTCCTATTCACATGAGGATATAAGAATTGGAAGAGTACATGTTGCTTTTCTAGAGGATTGGAATTTGTTTCCCAGTTAGCTCACAAGATCTTGCAATGTGAGCTGCAGGGGACATGACTCCCTCTTTGGGACTCTCTTGGTATATGAACTCACACGCTCACACATAAGCAAAATTGAAATGTGTATGTATGCACAAACACACATATACACACATATTGAAAATAAAATGAATCTAAAAAAAGAATTGATGAAGAACTGAGAATTCTTAAAATGTGTAAAAGTGAATTCCCTATGCAAGCAATCCAAATTGCTTTCATAATGTGTTCAGCTATCTTGTCAGTGTTTCTTAGTCTAAATACCAAATTAGGTGTTAACTGAATTAATTAAATGAAGCAAGTACAGTAAGGAATGAGTGTAAAATATTATAAAAAGACTAAAGTATAAAGACTTGGACAACTTGAAAATCTCAAAGGAGACTTTGTTGTATATTTATGAATTTATATAATTAAAAATAAAGTGCATATTTAGAACAATTATGGCAAGTAATCTTGTTTTACACACTGTGTGAAGTACCGGAAGAACTGTAACTAAGTTAGAGATCAAAAAAGTACAGTTATACAAAATGCACTGCCTTCTTGACTGCCAAGATTCATCTTCTAACAAGTACTGAATATGTTCTTCTTTTGTATGTGTTGTACTGTGGTGGTCGCAGTGTTTTCTAGGGTGTGTGCTGCTATCCTTATAGACAAAGGTAATAAACCTATTTATAAGAGGGATTTAGACTCTCAAAACCATTTTATTTCTTACAGAAAGTCATAATTTTGAGAAGGGTTGAGTTCTCTTGAATGGAATAGTTCTGACCTGGGGAGGGGTGCTGTAGGAAAGAAAAGAAAGAAAAGGAATAGAACAACAGAGCACCTTTTCCAAACCAATTCAACTACCACTAATATGAGGTAACAGCTGAGTCAAAAGACCACGTGTGATATAGACTAACCTTCAACCCATTTACTCAATTTACCTTTAATACTGGGAACTTATTTTCAGTCAGATCAGCTTTTCTAATACGTGGCATGTAGGTGCTGGTTTTGTACTGGTTACTTTCCCACACACTAGTGAAAACCCAATTTAAAGTGCACCACAGTGAAGGATGTCCAAAGGAATTTGGTGAAAGACAATGGAAACACACGTGTTTGTGTGTGTGCGTGTGTGTGTGTGTGCTATATATCTTATGATATATCACTTGGTTAGCATCTACAGGTAATTTATCACATGCTACTTTTTACTTAGATAGCATACTCCTGCTGTGAGAGAATGTAGGCTTTCATTTCTAGGGCAGTTAACACAGTTTTTAAACATTGTATATATTCTCATGTTTATTTGCATATGAGTGTACATAGTTTATTTTTATGTAAGAGAGAACAAAAAGAGTTTACATTTACTTAAAGAGAAATAATAAAGTTACAAATTAAGAATCTGTTTTCTGCCTAGGTAAGATAAATGGGTAGATTCCTAGAATGTAGCTTGACATATTTATTAACAAAATTGGAGGTTTTCTAAAACATTTTGGAATACTATTCTCTTTCTCATTTCTAGTCCATTCACCCATCATTTCTGACATTCACAGAACTGATATGTGGCAATTGCTTTACTTTATTCTGTGGATTTCATAACCCAGATCTCTATGTGTGTATGTAGAAATATACATGTTTTAGTGTATATATGTATACATTTATTTATTAAATATGATGTTTGATACTTTGCTTGATACTTGTACACCTATATAGATATATAGATGCACATATCGTGATATTTGTAATACACACACACACACATATATAGAATGTAATTCTGGGATGGGATTTATAACTCAGTAACCAAGAGTACTTGCTTATCTATATCAGTTGTGAGCACCCAAATGGTGATCAAAAGGTTTGAAACTTAAGGTTCAGAGGATCCAGAGACCTCTTCTGGCCTTTGCAAATGTTAGACACACATCTGGTACAGATGCATGCATGTAGATAAAATATTCATACACGTAAAATAAATCTAAAACAAAACATTATTTATTAACATGAATCATAATAATTATGTTGCTATTTTAGCAAAGCTCCAAACTTTTAGTCAGTTTTTAGGGAAAATATAGGCTTCATAAGAAAATTTGTTTGTCATTGTAAACCATTATGAATTCACAATGATAATGAGTTATTGGAACTACTTTACATATGAGGAAATATGTGTATAATGTTCATCTTCTGCTTTGGATGCACAATCTGATCCTCATCTTCCTTCCTACTTTGGCCTCAGCTTCACAGATGTCTTTTGTCTCCTGATGTATTGCTACCACAATTCCATTTGCTGGTTATGTTAGTGCCTTCTCATTCACAAAGCTATTAGCATTTTTGTCCTTTGCACACTCCCCTATCTGTCCTTTATCATTTCTCCTTCCTGTTACCACTTTCTCTGCTTCTCATTTTATGCTTTCTATTCCATTGTCTCAATCTTACAGCTCTCTACCTATCTTACTTATGTCATAAAGAGTATCTAGAATGAAAAGATAAATTTTAACTTTATATCCTGAATTTATTTATAATTAGAAAAAGCTTGTCTTTCCAAAAGTTTAAGTATAAATTAGATTCAGCAAATATTTTTTAAGCTTCTGGTATTTTAAATTAGTTCTCTTGATTATTTGATTTTTTTTGTTTTAACAGTAACATTTATCTTAATGTTCTTGAAGATGTGAAATTGTCTAGGAATTAGAGTAATCAAGGCTCTGAAATGTGAATTCTCACTATCAACTGTATCTGAACCTATAATTTTAACTGCAAAACATAATCAGTGTTTATTATATTGTGGAGAATCTTTCTGGATTATTAACAGGAAGAAATTGCATTTTCTTCTGGAGTGAAATCATTAAAAGTGATCATTGTGACTGTCTGCACATAGCCAATAGTTTTATTAATATTGCCATATAATATAGAAATGCACTGAAATGTATATGAGAATTTAGTCTCATATACATTTGAAATGTCATTAATACTCTAAATTGAAATGTCCTCATTCTGTTTCTATTATGTGGACCACATTGAGGAGTATAGGTATTAGCTCTTCTTTGAAATTCTGGTAGAATTCTGTACTTAAACCATTCAGCCCAGAGCTTTTCTTGATTGGAAGGCGTTTGATGACTTCTATTTCTTTACAGGTTATGGGTCTATTTAAACTGTTCAGCTGGTCGTGATTTAATTTTGGTATGTGGCACCGATCTAGAAAACTGCCCATTTCTTTTATGTTTTCCAATTAAGTGCTGTACAGGTTTTTGTAGTATGACCTAATAATTCTATGGATTTCCCCACTGTCCATTGTTATGTCCTCCTTTTCTTTTTAGATTTTGTTAATTTGGATGTTCTGTCTCTGTCTTTTGATTAGTTAGTATAAGAATTTGTCTATCTTGTTGATTTTCTCAAAGAACCAACTCTTTTTTTCCCATTAATTTTTTGTACTGTTTTCTTAGTTTTTATTTTATTGATTTCATCACTCAACTTGATTATTTTCTGTTGTCTACTTCTCCTGGGTGAGTCTGCCTCTTTTTGTTCTAGATCTTTCAGGTGTACTGTTAAGTCACTAGTGTGAGCTTTCTCCATTTTCTTTATGTGGGCACTTAGTGCTATGAAATTTTCTCTTAGCACTGCATTCATAGTGTTCCATAGGTTTGTGTACTTTGTGCCCTTCATTTTCATGGAATCTAGGAAGTCTTTAATTTCTTTCCTTTTTATTGATTTTTTTTTTGAGCTCTACATTTTTCTTTGCTATTTTCCTTTACCCAGGGTTGGTTCAATAGAGTACTCTTCAGTTTTCATGAGTTTGTCGGCTTTCTGCCATTAGTATTGTTGTTAAATTCTAACTTTAAACCATGGGGATCTGATAAAATACAGGGGTTACTCCATTTTTTTTTTTGCATCTGTTGAGGTTTTCTTTGTTACCTAGCAAGTGGTGTTGAGAAGAAGGTTTATTCTTTTGTGTTTGGGCAGAATTTCTGTAGATATCTGTTATTTCCATTTGAGTCATGTATCTGTTAGTTTTCTTTTTTCTCTGTTAAGTTTTCATCTGGTTTACCTGTCCATTGATGACAGTGGGGTGTTGAAGTTTCCTACTATTAGTGTGTGGTTTTGGATGTGTGATTTAAGCTTTAATAATGTTTCTTTAGCATGTGTGGGTGCTCTTGTATTTGGGCCACAGGTGTTCAGGATTGATACTTGATCTTTTTTTTAGAATTGAATATAATAGAGCTTTATTTATTTAGGGGTAGACTCACAGATCACAATGCTCTGCTCAAATGCCCGGCTACCTCAGTTGGTAGAGCATGAGACTATTTTTTTCTTTTTTTATTATTACTTAAAAAAATACCAATCCAAATTCGCACTCCCTCCCCTCCTCCCACTCCCCTTCCACTCCCTCCACAAACCCTTCCACCTCACCCCCTCCACTCCTGAGAGAGGGCAATACACCCCACCCTGTGGAAAGTCCAAGGCCCTCCCTACTTACATCTAGGTTGAGCAAGGTGAACATCCAAAGAGAACAGGATCCCAAGAAGCCAGTACATGCAGTAGAGACAAATTCCAGTGTCACTATCAATGGCCCCTCAGTCTGCCCCTTATGTCAACCACATTCAGAGGGACTTGTTTGTTCCCATGCTCGTCCACTCCCAGTCCAGTTGGAGTTGGTGAGCTACCATTAGCTCAGGTAAAATGTCTCAGTGGATCAAGCCTTCATGGTCTTGAATTCCTTGCTCATACTCTCACTCCTTCCACTCTCAACTGGATCTTGGGAGCTCAGTCCAGTGCTCTGATGTGGGTCTCTGGCTCTGTTTCCATCTGTTGTTGGATGAAGGTTCTATGGTGATATTTAAGATAATCATCAGTCTGTATATAGGTTAAGGCCAGTTCAGACACCCTCTCCTCTATTGCTTAGGGTCCCAGCTGGGGTCATCCCTGTGGATTCCTGGGAATTTTTCTAGAGCCAGACTGCAAAACTCATAATGATTCCTTCAATCAAGATATCCCTTTCCATGCTCTCATATCTGTCCTTGCTCCATCTCGACTAATTTATTCCCTCAACTCTCCTCAACTCCCCCTTCTTCCCACCCTCTACCCACTACCCCCATGCTCCCAAATTTTTGTCTGTTTCAAATTTCCAGGTGGGTCTACATGTGCTTTTCTTTGTGTTCACCTTACTACTTAGCTTCTCTAGCTCAATGTCCTTTGTTTATGACTAGTATCCACTTATGAGTGAGTACATACCATATTAGTTTTTTCGGGTCTGGGTTACCTCACATATGATAGTGTTTTCTAATTACATCCATTTGCATGCAAAATTCACAATGTCATTGTATTTCCCCACTGAGTAGTACTCTAATGTGTAGATGTGCCACACTTTCTTTATCTATTCTTCTGTTGAAGGACATCTAGGTTGTTACTAGGTTCTGGCTATTACAAATAATGATGCTATGAACATAGTTGAACAAATGCTTTTAGAGTATGATTGAGCATCTTTTGGGTATATTGCCAAGAGTGATATTGCTGAATCCTGAGGTAGGTTGATTTCCAGTTTTCTGAGAAACCACCACACTGATTTCCAAAGTGGTTTCATGTAGGGCCTGGGTTTGTTCCCTGCTCCTGGGGTTACTTGAGGACAGTTCTGGTCAGCCAGCTAAAACATTCTGTTTGTTTTTGTGTTCCCTCTGCCCCACCTGGTGATTAGCTGTAGGGCATTGTTTACTCCATCTTGGGTATGGCAATTTCTCACCTGCCTGGGGGAATCCTTTGTGCAGCAGCTAGGTATGTAAGGATTTCCCCAAAGTTGAATAAATGGCATTCAGCTGATCTCCTTTCGAACGACTCAGGTCTCTTGTGTGTTCTTTCAATCTCCAGGCCCTTGCCCGGCTCGCATATGGTACAGTGGCAAGCAAACTGTACAGAGAGGGTAACACAGAATCGGGTGTTACAATTGGAGGCCCCACTGGGATCATCAGGAATTACATCGGAGGCCCATCAGCGAGATCTGGAAGTAGGGGACCCCTGAGAGATCGCCCTCAGAAGGCTGGCCAGCAGGTAAGAAATTGATTGGTGAGGGTGAATTGAAAATGGGTGCTAGTAATTCAGTAATGACGGGCCAATTGATTGATGGGCCAAATGGCAGTTCTTTTAAAGAAGCAAGGCAAGGAAGGCACCGGTATTAAAAGTAGACAGCACAAGAGTTCTTTAAGACAGTTTTCTTTTGTGTAAGGTAGTTTGTTGCCTAATTTTTTGAGAGAGTTTAGTCCCTGGTTTCTAAATTCAGGGGCCTTTAATATTACTGATTGGGAGCAGGTAAAGACTGACCTTCAAAAAGCATTCAAAGAGTGAGGGCCAGAAGAATTTCTCATAGCGATAGTTTCACTATGGAGCTTAGTCAGAGATGTTCTTCTCAGTGATGATGTAAAAGTGAAAGAGCAGTTAGAAAATTTGACCAAAACTTTTGAGGAGATTCAGGATGTAGAATCTGTGAGTACTATTAAGAGTTTTGAGGAGTGGAAAGTTCAAAGTCATAAAAGGGATATAAAAGAGAAAAAAGAAACTTTAGAAAAGGAGATTGCACTGATAAAAAAAGAAGTTAGTAAAAGAGGGAGGAGATAGTTGTGTTTTCAGCATCTAATGAAATGATCATATGTTTTTTTACTTTCAGTTTATTTATATGATGGATGACATTGATAGATTTTCGTATGGTGATCCAATAAGACACAGGTGGTTACTCCAAATTTTTTGTATCTGTGGATGTTTGCTTTGTTATTGAGTATGTGATCAATTTTCTAGAAGGTTCCATGAGATGCTGAGAAGAAGGTATATTCTTTCCTGTTTGGGCGGAATGTTCTATAGATGTCTATTAAGTCCATTTGATTCATTACATCTGTTAGTTCTCTTATTTCTCTGTTAAGTTTCTGTCCTGTTGACCTGTCCATTGGTGAGAGAGGAGGTGTTGAAATCTCCTACTATTAGTGTGTGGGGTTTGATATGTGCTTTGAGTTCTAGTAATGTTTCTTTTACATATGTGGGTGCTTTTATATTAGGAGCATATATATTCAGGATTGAGACTTCATCCTGATGAATCTTTCCTGTTATGAGTATAAAGTGTACATGTCCATCTCTTCTGATTGATTTTAGTTTGAAGTCAATTTTGTTAGATATAAGTATAGCCACACCTGCTTTGTTCTTAGGGCCATTTGATTGAAAAACCTGTTCCCAACCCTTTACTCTGAGATAATGTCTGTCTTTTTGGGTGAGGTGTATTTCTTGTAAACAGCAGAATGTTGGATCCTGTTTTCTTATCAATTCTCTTAACCTGTGCTTTTTTATCAGTTAATTGAATCCATTGATATTAAGTGATATTAATGACCAGTGGTTGTTAACTCTGTTTATTTTTTTTTTGTCTTAGAGTTTGTGTGTTTCCCTTCTTTGAGTTTTGTTGGTGGAAAGTTGTTAGATGTCTGTGTTATTATGGGTGTTGGTTGCTTCCTTGGGTTGTGGTTTTCCTTCTAGTACTTTCTGTAAGGCTGGGTTTGTGGCTATGTATTGCTTAAATTTGTTTTTATCCTGGAATATCTTGTTTTCTCCATCGAGGGTGAAAGAAAGCTCTGCTGGGTATAGTAGTCTGGGCTTGCATCCATGGTCTCTTAGTGTCTGCAGCACATCTATCCATGACCTTCTGTTTTTCATGGTTTCCATAGAGAAGTCAGGTGTAATTCTGATAGGTTTACCTTTATATATTACTTGACCTTTTTCGTTTGCAGCTCTTAATATTCTTTTTTATTCTGTATGTTTTGTGTTTTGATTATTATATGAGGAGGAGGTGGTTTTTTTGATCCAATCTATTTGGTGTTCTGTATGATTCTTGTACCTTCATAGGAATATCCTTCTTTAGGTTGGGAAAGTTTTCTTCAATAATTTTGTTGAATATATTTTCTGGGCCTTTGAGCTTGAATTCTTCTCTTTCTTCTACCTCTATTATTCTTAGGTTCGGTCTTTTCATGGTGTCCCAGATTTCCTGGATGTGTTGTGTTAAGAATTTGTTGTTTTCTTTGATCAATGAATTTATTTTCTCTATCGTATCTTCAATGTCTGAGATTCTTTCTTCTCTTGTATTCTGTTTATTATACTTGTCTCTGTAGTTCCTGTTCGTTTACCCAGATTTTCCAAATCCAGCCACCCCTCAGTTTGTGTTTTCTTCATTGCCTCCATTTCAGTTTTCAAGTCTTGAACTGTTTCCATTACCTGTTTGATTGCTTTCTTGGTTTTCTAGGGTATCTTTGAGGGATTTATTCATTTCTCCTAAATTTTAGTTAGTCTTCTCATCCATTTCTTTAAAGGAGTTTTTCACATCCTCTTTAATGGTCTATATCACTTTCATAATGTTACTTTTAAAATTGATTTCTTCTACTTCTTCTGGATTAGGTTGTTCAAGTCTTCCTGTTGCCTATTCACTGGATCCTGGTGTTATCATGTTGCTTTTTAGGTTGTTGGACGAATTCTTGCATTGGCACCTGCCCATCTCTTCCTTCGAATGCAGTCAGGAGTCACAGCAGCTTGGTCTGATTTTTGTTGTGGTTAACTGTGTACTTGGGGATTTCCTTGTTCTGCCCTCTCTTAGGTCCCCTCAGCACTGGAGTTGGCTCCCAGATCCTCTCGTCCATGAAGTAGGCTGTGGTGATGGATCTAAGGACCCCCTCGGGATGGATCTGCTGGTACTGGATCAGGGCCACTTGCTGGCCAAGGACCTCACAGACAATGGTTCCGTGGAACAAAGAAACCCCTCCAGCCTTGCACTCACTACTTTGTCCCCAGAGCCTCAGCTCTGAAGCAGGATGAGTTGGGAGATCCTAGGACCCCGCAGATGGAAAGGGGTGCTTGGGGGCAAGCTGGGGTGGGATAAGTAGAAAAGCCAGTAGCTAGGGAAAAGCCCTGCTGAATGGCCAGAAAGTTCAGGGGATTGAAGGGTGCCTGTACTCCCTTCCCGAGGCATCTGGGCGGCCCGCCGGGACACACTTACCCATCCGGATGGATCTGCTGGTACTGAATCAGGGCCACTTGCTAGCCAAGGACCTTGCAGACAAAAAGGCAGGCTTGGTAGATGCCGGCTCCTTGGAATAAAGAAACCCCTGCAGCCTTGCACTCACAACTTTGTCCCCAGAGCCTCTGCTTTGAAGCAGGCTGAGTTGGGAGATCCTCTCTGGATCTTTTTTCTTTCTTTCTTTCTTTCTTTCTTTCTTTCTTTCTTTCTTTCTTTCTTTCTTTCTTTCTTTTTTCTTAAGAAAACAAGACGATGGGTGACGGGGGCACATGCCCTTATTCCCAGCACTTGGCAGGCAGAGGCAGGGAGATCTCTATAACTTCAAGGTCATCCTGGTATACAAGAGCAAGTTTCAGGACCGCCACCAAAGCTACATGGAGAAACCCTGTCTCAAAACAACAACAACAACAAAAATACCCACTATCTTTTTTTTTTCATTTTACATACCAATTCCAGTTCTCACTCCCTCTTCTCCTCCTGTTTTTTCTACCTACCCCCTTCACCCCACCCCAGCCACTCATCAGAGAGGGTAAGGCACATTGCTTTAGGGAAGGTCCAAGGCCCTCCCTACTATTTCTAGGCTGAGCAAGTTATACATCCAAAGGGAATAGGTTTCCAAAAAGCCAGTGCAAGAAGTAGCGATAAATCCTGGCACCACTGCCAGTGGCCCCACAGTCTGCCCTAGCCATTTGTCACCCATATTCAGAGGGACTAGTTTGGACCTATGCAGGTTCCTTCTTTGTCTAGCTGGATTGGTGAGCTCCTATTAGCTCAGGTAAACTGTTTCATTGGGCATCCCGAGCATGATCTTGACCTCTTTGCTTATATTCTCACTCCTTTCACTCTTCAACTGGACTTTAGGATCTCAGTCCAGTGCTCTGATGTGGGTCTCTGCCTCTGTTTCCATCAATTGCTGGATGAAGGTTCTATGGTGATATTTAAGATATTCATCAATCTGACTACAGGGCAAGGTCAGTTTGGGCACCGTCTCGTCTTTTGCTTAGGGTCTTTGCTGGGGTCATTCATGTGGATTCCTGGGGATTTCTTCAGTGTCATTTCTTGATAGCCCATAATTGCTCCCTCAATCAAAGTATCTCTTTCCCTTGCTCTCCATCTCTGTCCTTCCTCCATCTTGACTATCCTATTCTTTCAAGTTCTCCTCTTCTGTCACCTTCTCCCCACTCTTCCACTTAAACCCTGCTTTCTCCCCACACTCCCATGCTCCCAATTTTGTCAAGCGATCTTGTATGCTTCCCCTGTGCAGATAGATCTATGAAACACATGGGTGTAGCTATCCTAATAGCTAACAAAATAGACTTCAAACTAAAATCAATCAGAAGAGATGGAAAAGGACACTTTATACCCATAACAGGAACAATTCATCAAGATGAAGTCTCAATCCTGAATATCTATGCCCCTAATACAGGAGCACCCACATTTGTAAAGGAAACATTACTAAAATTTAAATTGCACATCAAACCCCCCACACAAATAGTAGATTCCAATACTCCTCTCTCAACAATGGACAGGTCAAACAGACAGAAACTTAACAGAGAAAAAAAAGAGAACTATTAGATATAATGAAACAAATGGACTTAACAGACATCTATAGAGCATTCCAACCAAACAAAAAAAAGTATACCTTCTTCTCAGCACCTCATGGAACCATCTCTAAAATTAATTCCATAGTCATAACAAAACAAACATCCACAGATATAAAAAACTTGGAGTAATCTACTGTGTCTTACTGAATCACCATAGAGTAAAGTTAGAATTCAACAACAATACTACTCCAAGAAAGCCTACAGATTCATGGAAACTGGACCAACCCTGGATCAAGAAAGAAAAAAGAAAGAAATTAAAACCTTCCTTGAATTCAATGAAAATGAAGGCACAACATATTCAAACCTATGGGACACTATGAAAGCATTGCTAAGAGGAAGGTTCATAGCACTAAGTGCCCACATAAAGAAAATGGAGAAAGCTCACATTAGAGACTTAACAACACACCTGTAAGCTCTAGGGAAAAAAAAAAGCAGACTCATCCAGCAGGAGTAGAAGACAGGAAATAATCAAATTGTGGGCTAAAAATCAACAAAATAGAAACAGAAAAACATACAAAGAATCAATGAAACAAAGAGCTGATTCTTAGAGAAAATCAACAAGATTGACAAATCCTTATCCAAACTAATCAAAACACACAGAGAGAACATCCAAATTAACAAAATTAGAAATGAAAAGGGGACATAACAATGGACACTAAGAAAATTCAGGAAATCATTAGGTCCTACTACAAAAACCTCTACTCCAAAAAAATGGAAAATGTAAAAGAAATGGACACTTTTTAAATAGTTTTAAAAATTTTAAAAATACTTTTTAAAATTACCAAAATTAAATCAACACTAGGTGAGCAATTTAAATAGACCTATAAGCTGCAAGGAGATAGAAGCTGTCATCAAAAACCTCCCAACCAAAAAAGTCCAGGGCCAGATATCTTTAATACAGAATTCTACCAAAACTTTCAAGAAGAGCTAATACCTATTCTCCTCAAAGTGTTCCACATAATAGAAACAGAAAGGTCATTCCCAAACTCTTTTTTATGAAGTTGCAGTTACCCTGATACCAAAACTTCACAAATACTCAACCAAGAAAAAGAATTATAGATGAATCTCATGCATGAACATCGATGCAAAAATTCTCAATAAAATACTGGCAAACTGAATCCAAGAACACATCAAAAAAAAAAATCATCCATCATGATCAAGTAAGCTTCACCCCAGAGATGCAGGGCTGGTTCAACATAAGAAAATCTATCAATGTAATCCATCATATAAATAAACTGAAAGAAAAAACCATTTGACAAAATTCAACACCCCTTCATGATTAAGGTCTTGAAAAGATTAGGGACACAAGGATCATATCTAAATATAATAAAAGCAATATACAGCAAGCTGACAGCTAACATCAAATTAAATGGCGAGAAACTCAAAGCCATCCCACTAAAATCAGGAAGAAGATAAGGCTGTCCACTCTCTCCAAATCTCTTCAATATAGTGCTTGAAGTTCTAGCAATAGCTATAAGACAACATAAGAAGATCAAGGGGATTCAAATTGGAAAGGAAGAAGTCAAACTTTCGTTATTTGCAGATGATATGATAGTGTACATAAGTGACCCAAAAACTCTACCAAAGAACTCCTACAGCTGATAAATACCTTCAGTGATTTGGCAGTATACAAGGTCAACTAAAAAAAAAAATCAGTAGCCCACCTATACACAAAGGATAAAGAAGCAGAGAGGGAAATCAGAGAAACATCATCTTTCACTATAGCCACAAATAGCATCAAGTGTCTTGGGGTAACATTAACTAAGGAAGTGAAAGATCTATTTGACAAGAACTTAAAGGAAGAAAGAAATAGAAGAGGATACCAAAATATGGAAGGATCTCCCATGGTCCTGTATTAATAGGATTAATATAGTAAAAATGGCAATTCTACCAAAGGCAATCTATAGATTCAATGCAATCCCCATCAAAATCCCAACAAAATTCTTCATAGACCTTGAGAGAACAATAACTAACTTTATATGAAAAACAAAAGCCTAGGATAGCCAAAACAATCCCATACAATAAAGGAACTTCCAGAGGCATTACCATCCTGGACTTCAAAGTCTATTGCAGAGCAACAGTAATGTAAACAGCTTGGTATTGGCATAAAAACAGAGACATTGATCAATGGAACCGAATCAAAGACCCAAATATTAATCCACAAACCTATGAACACCTCACATTTGACAAAGAAGCTAAACTTATACAATGGAAGAAAGAAAGCATCTTTAACAAATGGTGCTGGCATAACTGTATGTCAACTTGTAGGAGAATGAAATTAGATCCATATCTATCACCATGCACAAAACTCAAGTCCAAATGGATTGAAGACCTCAATATAAATCTGACAACACTGAAGCTGAGAGAAGAGAAAGTGGGAAGTAGGATTCAATACATGGGCACATGAGACCACTTCCTATGTATAACCCCAGTGGCACAAACAATAAGAGCAACAATGAATAAATGGGACCTCCTGAAACTGAGAAGCTTCTGTAAAGCAAAGGACACAGTCATTAAGACAAAAAGGCATCCTACTGAATGGGAGAAGATCTTCACCAACCCAGGATCAAACAAAGGTCTGATCTCCAAAATATATAAAGAACTCAAGAAATTAGATATTAAAATTCTAAATAACCCAATTAAAAATGGGGTAATGATTTGAAGAGAGAATTCTCAACAGAAGAAGTTCAAATGGCCAAAAGATACTTAAGGTCATGTTCTACTTCCTTAGCGATCAAGGAAATGTAAATCAAAACAACTTTGAGATACCATCTTACACCTGTCAAAATGGCTAAAATCAAAAACACCAATGATAGCCTATGCTGGAGAAGATGTGGAGTGAGGGGAACACTCATCCATTGCTGGTGAAAATGCAAACTTGTGCAACTACTTTGGAAATCAGTGTGGTGGTTTCTCAGGAAATTGGGAAACCTACCTCAGGATCTAGCAGTATCACTCTTGGTAATATACCCAAGAGATGCCATACATACTACAAAAGCATTTGTTCAACTATGTTCATAGCAGCATTGTTTGTAATAGCCAGAACCTGGAAACAACCTAGGTGCTCCTCAATGGAAGAATGGATGAAGAAAGTGTGGAATATATACACATTAGTGTACTACTCAGTGGTAAAAAACAATGACATCTTGAATTTTGCATGCAAATGGATGGAAATAGAAAACACTCTCCTTAGTGAGATAACCCAGACCCAAAAAGATGAATATGGTATATCCTCACTCATTAGTGGACTCTAGCCCTAAACAAAGGACATTAAGCTTATAGTTCACAAGCCTAGAGAAGCCAAATAGCAAGGTGAACCCAAAGAAAAACATATATAGATCCTCCTGGAAATTGGAAGCAAACAAGATCGCCGGGCAAAATTGGGAGTACAGGGGTGGGGATAGGGGTGTGGTGGGGTTGGGAGAAGGATAGAGGTTGAAGGAGAAGGGAGAAGGGAAGGACTGGGGAGAGCTTGGGGGAGTGGGAGGGTGAAGATGGAGGAAGGGCAGATAATTGAGCCGGGAAGAAGATATCTACATTAAGGGAGCCATTTTAGGGTTGGCAAGAGACTTGGACACATCCCAGGTGTCCACAGGGATGTCCCCAGCTAGGTCCTTGGGCAGCAGAAGAGAGGGTGCCTGAACTGGCCTTGTCCCATAGACACACTGATGAATTTCTTGAATATCACCATAGAAATTTGTTCAATGGATGGAGATAGAGACAGAGACCCACACCCACATCAGAGCAATGCACTGAGCTCCCAAGGTCCTGTTAAAGAGTAGAAGGAGGGAGAAGATGAGCAAGGAAGTCAGGACAGCAAGGCTTTGGTCCACTCACTGAGACAGTGGGATCTAATGGGAGTTCACCAAATCCAGCTGGACAGGGACTGAACGAGCATGTGATCAAACCGGACTCTCTGAATGTGGCTGGCAAAGGGGGCTGACTGAAAAGCCATCGATAATAGCAGTAGGACCTGTCTCTTCTGCATCTCTTGGCTTTTTGGGACCTTAGTCTATTTGGATGCACACCTTCCTAGGCCAGGATTGAGGGGGGAGGTCCTTGGACTTTCCACAGGGCAGGGTACCCTGCCCTCTCTTAAGGATGGAGGGGAAGGGAGGAGGGTTAGTGGGGGAGCAGGAGGGGAATGGGAGAAGGAGAGGAAGTGTAAATTTTTGAATGGAAAAACAAAAAAAAAGAAAATAAAAAAAAGAAAAGGAGAAAAGTCATTTTTCTAAAAACACAAAATGCATATCTATATTCTGTATGGTATGAATCTATGTTTGTATATTTGTAATACTGGTTCTGTTTCTATGGATAACTCTGAATACACATCTGTAAGATGTTGCACAAAATATCAATCATTAGTTTTAGGAAGGTATATATTCTTTTATAACACAGAAAGTCTGAAATAGTTTCTTGTTTTACATGTTAGAAAAGCTTTCATTTTAATAGAACTGAACATAAATAGATTTATAGTTAGAAATACACAGTTATTAAACATACATCAATTTAGTAACAGGGACAGATTTAAATAAATGTCTACTCTATGAGTTTTAAAGGAATATGGAAATGTTGAATTTGTAATTAGAACTTGAATTTTTTATGAGCTAAATGAAACATTTCAATAAGATTTTGTTATTTTTGATCACTAATTTTGTGGTTTACATTGGGTGGATCTGAGAGACTTGGGTATTTGTTTAAATATGGATTTGAGCATTGAGAGAATACAAACTTGATACAAAATTTGCAGCTAATGATAGAGTGAGTAAAGCTGATTGCTTTTGTAAAAGGAGTGTAGTGTGCCCACTACTTCAGAAGCCTTAAAAAATATAGTCCCCCAAGAGAGAAAGAACCATTCCTGTTTGATGGTCCCCACATTGACACATTGAATTCACTCATGTCTCTCTAGACACCAGCTGATTCATTTCTTCTCATGGAGTTTGTCAATGTCTGTCCCCAGAAAGGAACTACATCATTTGAACTATGTCATGCTGGGTATTAATCCTGATGTCCTCTACTGAAAATCCCAGAATATAACACCTGAAATTTTACAATTGGTTGCTATTTTTCTCTGTCTCTCTGTTGTTCCTCAATCTCTGTCTCTCTCAATTCCTTTTCATCTCTCTATCGCTGAATCTGCCTCTCTCTCTTATACAAACACACACAGAGACACATAGACATACACACATACATAAAGAGAGAGAGACGTAGAGCGTGCTATATTAGAATGCTTCCCTAGTTCCCCAGAGTACTCTGCCTAAAACACCATTTCACTTATCAAAGTGTCACATCTACTTCTACATTATTTTTCGCTTTGTCAAACCAATTTTATTCACTTTCTGTTGACAGGTTTTCTCTGTCTTTGTGAAGAAAAACAGCCACAAACAAAACTGACGTAACTGGCAGCTGGCTTCTGTATTGGAGATTTTAAGAATAAGAGATTAAAATAATGTGGCAACACTAATCAGAGGAGGTGCTGAGGGAATTAAAACTGATACATTTCAATTACAACGTTACCACTTACTTATTTACTGCTGAATGGCTAGTCTTTTAGAGAACTAAACACAAAAAGAAAGTTACTTTGTCAGGAGTGGTTGCTGTGGGAATGTCAACCAGTGGGATTTGGTTGTTCTCCATTTCCACCTCCAACACTGTGTCCCTTTCCAGCAACCCCTTTCAGTCATGATGTGAAAATTCCTCATGTTTATACGATCAACACCTGCTAAAAGAAATCACTTCTTTGCTAGACTACACTTCAGTTTTCCTTTTGGGAAGTTACAGAAGAATACTGTTTGAAATTATCTTGTACACGCTAAGCTAGCTGGCCTATTATATTCTCTGGCTTCTTGTGGACACATATAACTATATTTAGCTTTTATTTGTTTTTTAGGGATATAAAATCTGGTTATCATATGGCAAGTGTTTTACTCACTGTTCTGTCCTCTTTGTTTGGTGTATGTGTGTGTATATGTATGTGTGTATGTGTGACATAGTATATTTGTATATACGTGTTTTGGGGTGCCACTGACAGTGAATGCACATATGGATGAAAAACCAGTGTGGCCTCCTGTATATTCTTTTCTCACTCGTCACCTTATTTCATGAGACAGTGTCTCTCCCAGAAGTTATACCTTGTAGATTGCATTAGCCTGGTTGGCCAGTGAACCTTGGGATCTGCCCGTCTTTGTGCCTGTTAGACCTTGGATTTCGGTCATGTATCTTAGTGTCTGCCCATTATTGGGCTACAGGTGCTAAACTCAGACCCTCTTCCTTTACTGCTAAATATTTAATTCGAAGAGACATCCTTTCATACCTAAAATGTGGTAATATTTTTAAGTTTGTTATAATAGTTACTGTGTGTATGTTGGTGGGTGCCCATAGATGACAGAAGAGGACAACAGATTCTCTTGATTATTATGTCATTATATCACATTTCCCTTTCTTTGTCTTTCTCCAAACTCCTCCCATGTATCTCAACTTGCTTTCTTTCAAATTTTTGGTTTCTTATTTCATTAACTGTTACATACATATATATTTGAATAATATATAAAATAACTACATGCATATTTATTTATATATTCCTAAGTAAATAAATGCACCCCACTCAGAATAATTTTACTTGCATATCTGTTTTCAGTACTATGAATATACTCACTCTTACTTTTCTTTATGAACATGATCAGTGTTAAACTTTCATGCTGCAGTTCATGACCATACACCCATGCACAAAATGTACTTGGTGAACTTAATAAATAATTATAAAAAGAAAACATGAATATGATTGGGATATGTGATGGTGGTGTGGTGGGACCCTGAGAGACTAGTAGATGGCAGTGAATATGGGGTGAATATGATCAAGATTGAAGAGTGAAGAAAGGATTTCTGAACATTATTAAAATGGCAGTGTCATGTAGACTGAATCTTAGGGAGCATGATTCACTATGTATTGTAGGAGTTTTCCATCCTGCCCAGTCCCATAATAATCACAGAAAAACCATATTATTTGCAATACTGTTTGGCCAATAGCTTAAGCATGTTTCTGGCTAACTCATATCCTAAACTAACCCATCACCATTAATCTTTGTATCATCACTTGGCTGTGGCTTACAGGGTAAAGTTCTGTTCTGGTGTCTGTCTCCAGTGGGAGGGGCTACATGGCTTCTCTCTGACTCTGCCTTATTTCTCCCAGCATTCAGTTTAATTTTCTTCTGCCTAGCTAAGTTCTGCCTTGCTATAAGCCAAAGCAGTTTCTTTATACAAAAACCAATACAAGCAACACATATACAGAAGGATCTCCCATACCAACTATGGAAAGAAATAGTCTCACTCACAACCTAGTTCTGTTAGGAGCCTGTGTGCATAACCCAGGCATCCCATTTCTTGTTCAAATCCTTTAAAAATTTGGAGAATAAACCACAGGGGAAAGACTTCTAATTATCACAGACAGCACTAGACTCCTCAACAATCCAAAGAGTCAGTCCAAATAGTGCTCATTACTCAGTCTATATGATGCTCCCTCTCTGAACTATCTTTATCTACTACCTTTCCCAATAATCTTAATCAATCTGTTGCCTGCTGTTTTTCACAGACAAGACGCCATTAACAGTATGTGCACATGTTTCTTAGAATATATTATTGCTTTTGTCATATTTGACATTTGCTGGATCTTGAGGACATAGACTACTTGGCTTCACTTTCCGTGTTTTTTTTCATACTTTATCAGTACAGAAGGATGTGCTAAATGTGGTTAATGTTTTCATCTAATTCAAATAGCATATAAACAATTACTTGCTATTTGGATCTAAAGTCTCTTTTGTTGTATTATTCATGTCTATGTCAATGTGCACTTTGATACTTCACTTTATGGTTTTCTATTAACTGGGTGACATGTACCTGGAACTTAGCCTCTGGAATGCAAATGATTTTGGCTGGGTTTTGCATAATCAGGAGTTTTGCCAATGACTTCACTGAATGGCAGCAAGAGGTATTGGCAGGACTGACGGTCCAACCTCCAACATTTTCCCTACTTGACTAAAATTGTATGCCAGTCTCTGGCACTGCCTCTCTGGCTTGGAGCAGAAACAAACACTAGGATTGTAGCTCTCACAGAAACATCTTCAGTCATGGCTTCCCAGAGCTGATCCAGCTGACCTTGGCTTCTACATCACTAGCACTGTGGCATGGTGTGTCCTTCATGGGGAATTTACCTTTGATCCAAAACATGATTTATCCAAATATGTCTCAAACTAATTTGAGCTTGAATAGCCTCTGAATTTTGAGTTGTTTTACAGAGTTTAGTTTTGTATATATATACATTATATTAATATTTTATATATATTACAAACATATTTATTTAACTATATATACATTTAAAGCTACTGACTATTATAGTGTCTTCTTTATTGTATTTGCTGTTCTCAATTGCTCAATACCTTTTCAGACAATAACTCAATTAAAATAAAAAATTACCAAGCAAAATATGTATCCAAATTTACCCTTTTATATTATTAATGTACATATTAATAATATCTTACATATCAAATTGAGAAAAGATAAAGATAGAAACAGACAGAGAGAGTCAGAGGGAGAAACTGAGAGTAATAGCAAAATTTCTGTTTTTTTGCAAAAGTAAATATGGTAACTGTAATAGAATTGACTTTCCAAAAATATCAAGTACAGAGGAAATATGGAGTGTACACCAAAGTATTTTTATCTAGTTCATATTATCAACAATTTTATTTTTATTTTGTTTTTTAACATACTAATTCCAGTTCCCCCTTTCTCCCCCCCTGCTTCTCTCACCTTCCCGTCACTCCACAACCCATCTGCTCCTCAGAGATGGTAAGGCCTCCCATGGGGAGTCAACAGATTCTGTCACATTACCACATTGGGGCAGGACCAAGGTCCTCCCCCTTGTGTCTAGTCTGAGCAAGGTTTTTCTACATAGAAAATGGACTCCAAAAAGCCAGCTCATTTATTACAGATTGCTCCTGGTCCCACAGCCAATGTTCCTAAAAACTGCCCAAACCATCCACTGTCACCTGTTTCAGGGGGAGCTAGATTGGTCTTATGCAGGATTCCTGATTGTCTGTCTGGAGACAGTGAGCTCCCAATGGTTCATGTCTCTTTTCTGTGTGTTTTTCCATCATGGTCTTGATCCCTTTGCTCATGTTGTTGCTCCTCCTTCTGTTCAAGAGTACTCTGGGAGCTCTGTACAGTGGTAAGCTTCATACCTAACCACTCTTCCTCTGCATGTCTGCATCTGATTCTGTCAGTTATTGGATGAAGTTTTAAGGAGTTTTAAGGTCTATTTCCCCTTCCTAGGCTGATCCACATGTGTCTCTCTTAGGGTCCTCTTTATTACCTAGCTTCTCTGGGGATGTAGACTGTAGGCTGGCCATCTTTTGTTTTAAGCCCAGTGTTCACTTATGAGGAAGGACATACCATATTTGTCATTCTGGGTCTTGGTTAGCTCATTCAGGATTATTATTTTTTTACTTCTGCCCATTTGCCTGGAAATTTCAGCAAATTGTTTTTAATCTCTGAGCGCTGTGTAACTATACCTCATTTTATTTATACATTCTTTGATTGAGAGGCATCTAGTTGATTCCATGTTCTAGCTATTATGAATAATGCTGCTATGAACAGAGTTGAGGAAATGTCTTTGTGGTATGAGTGTGCCTCCTTTGGGTATATGCCTAAAAGTGTATGATTGGGTCTTGAGGTAGATTGGTTCCCAGTTTTCTGAGGACTAGCCATAATGATGTCCAAAAGTGGCTGTGCATGTTGATATTCCCACCAGCAACTGAGGAGTGTTTCCCTATCTCCACATCCTCTTTTGGATATCACTTGTGTTTTAGGTCTTCACCAATCTGACAGGTGCAAGATGATATCTCAACATTGTTTTGAATTGCATTTCCCTGATGGCTAAAGATGTAGAGCATTTCCTTAAGTGTCTTTAATCTATTTGAGTTTCTTCTGTTGAGAATTCTGTTTAAACCAGTACCCCATTTTTAATTGGATTATTTTATATTTTGGTGTTTAATTTCTTGAGTTCTTTTTATACTTTGGAGATGAGCCCTATGTCAGATGTGGGGTTGCTGGAGATATATTTTTTCCATTCTGAGCACTGCCATTTTGTCTTGTTAATTGTCCTCTGCCTTGCAGAAGTGCAGTTTTTGATGGTTTGTTGCTGCTGCCTGTTGTGTGATCCTTTTTCTTGGGGGATGGGGGGCATGGAGGCAATGACACGGATTCTGGGAGATTCCAATGCAGAAGCTCTCTCTTCTTAAAAGGTCAGGGGGTTTTATGGGGTTAGGGAAATTAAGCTGCCTCGGGAACGTTACTGATTTGTTCTTTGGAAGCTGGCGGTCACTGCTGGTATGTTGTGATTGGCATCATTAGGTACCATGCTTTTGGTCTGCTGACAGGTGGTCTTGGTTAATTTTGCTTACTCATTGTAAGTCTGTATGCACATGCATGTGCCCTGCCTCATGTCATTCTTTTTTTTTTTTTTTTTTTTTTTGGGCAATGTAGTGGGAATTACGGATTTTTATATCCCTACCTTGAGGAACCCTCCCCAAGTATTTTGGGCTGTGCCTGTCTTAGGTTGGCAGGCCAGAGAGATCCATACCCTTCTTTGACTTTCAGTTCTAGAAGGGTTGGGTCCCTGGAAGGTACCAAGAAGTCAGAAGTAAGGGGAGACTTTTAGGAGGACTAGGGCTTTAAGTGGCCCACTGTATTTGTGGTAGCTAAACATGGACCACCTCCCTTGGAGGTTTTGATCTAGTGTGTTTCATAGCCATTAACACCTGGAGTGTCACCTTGTTCACCTGCTGTTGTTCACCTGGATCTTAGCTAGAAGATCCAGAAGATCTAGAGCCACCACCAGCCTTCCCATAAGACACCATGCAACAAGTTTAGAGGGGTCTAGCAGGGATTTTATGTGATCCCATACTTGGCCAAAGAACATAGTAGACAAACCCAGTGGCTTGACTCATGTCAAGTTAAGTTCTATAGGTTCTGATTGGGTCATTTCCAATACCTTAGGGACCACCAAATTGCACTAAGCCAGGAAGTGGCTGGCTATAGGTCCTTTCTTTATGATTATCTCCTATATTAACCCAAAATTAGTTTTATTGGCATCTTTAAAGGATAGTGGCTGGGGGTATGACAATTTTTGATACTGTGAATAACTTTTTATCTTTCATTCAAAAAGCGGGAGAGCAGAAAGTCATCTGTCCTGAGGGAAATGATTATCCAGTGTTCCCATACTGAACCTAGAAATGGCTTTAAAACAGACTTTATCTCTAAGCTGTTCATTGTTTTTCCTGGCTTTGCTTAAGACAATGTCAACACAGTCTATATCTATAAATGTAGTTCCTGGGTCAGGGAGTACACCAAGTACCATGAGCAGCTGCTTACTGACCTGAAGAGCAGCAAAATGTTTATTTTCATAGACTGTCCCAGGAAGCTGGCTAAGCCCATAGAGCATGAGCAACAGAAACTCCCTGTTGGCACCTTGGCTCTGGAAGAGGACCTAAAGGTGCTCCACTGTGTTCTCAAGTTAACTCACAAAGACACCAAAATCTCTATTAAGATTGCTTGTTCAAGAAATCTTAGCAGAGAGAACAAAAGTATTGGGACAATCTGTCCTTTTAAATGACAGTTACTATGTTGCTGAAATCGAAGAGATCTGCAGAGTGGATGAGACCAGTTCACCTTAACCATTGCCAACCACTTGATTTACTACTTACTATCATGTACCAGGAGTGTGAAGCCATTTCCCACACTGTCCTTCACATGGGAACCCACTGGGAGCTTCTACAGTCTCATGCCAAGTGATAGCCCTCTTGGCATTTAGGGCATTTGTTCTTTGAACAAGCCCTGGGACAACCCCTACATAAGTGGCCAGAGCATCCATATCCCCAGCAAGTACAGTCTGGCAGGGCAGAATTATCATCCTTGTCAAGTTTGACATTTACCAAGGCATTGATAGAAGCTGAATGGGTGAAAATGGGCCCATTCTTTGTGTCAATATCACAAGCAGCTAAGACCCACTTATGAATATCTTCATTACTAACAGGTGCCATGGCATTATAGGTAACAGTGTTGAACCCCTCCCAGGTTCGATGTTTAACAAGGATATCCTTGGTATGGCCAGATGGGACCCACATTTTAACAATTTTTGACACAGGTCAAAAATTCAGGAAATGTAGTAAGAGGAGCAGGCCACGTTCCCAGTGCCCAGCTAGCTTAACCCCCAAAATAATTATACAGAAAACTGTATTCATTCAAACACTGCCTAGCCCATTAGTTCTAACCTTTTATTGTCTAACTCTTACATATTCATTTAACCCATTTCTAATAATCTGCATGTCACCACGAGGTCATGGCTTACTGGGAAAGATTCCTAACCAGTGTCTGTCTCAGGCAGGAGAAACATGGCATCTGCCACACTTCCCTCTTCCCAGCATCCTGTTCTGTTTCCTCTGCCTACCTGATTTTTGCCCTATCAAAAGGCCAAGTCAGTTTTCTTTATTCATCAATGAAAGCAACACAAATACAGAAGAACTTCCTACAGCAAGGAAATGGTTCTTCAGCCTGCTGGCCAAGATAGGGGAAATAGCCTACACTGGCCAGGGTCATACAGAATGTGAGGGCCTTGAAAGCTTGGTAGGATACTTGTTGGAAACAGGCTTGCAAACCAGTCATGGATTGTGATATGTAGTAATAAGATGGCTTGTTTGTTTCCTGGCCACCCAGCAGCTCAGACCCAAAACAACCACTCAAAAACTGTATTAATTAAATCACTGTTTGGCCCATTAGCTCTAACTTCTTACTGGCTAACTCTTACATCTTAATTTTCCCATCTCCACGAATCTGTGCATCACCACAAGGTCACGGTATACCAGCAACGTTCAGGTGCATTTGTCTCTGGCAGCACTACATGGATTCTTCTTCACTCTGCCTCATTTTTTCCCCCAGCATTTGGTTTAGTTTCCCACTGGAACAAGCATGACCCTGTAGCTGCTTCTGGAGTTTCCAGGGGAGGTTAAGAGGTTGGAGAGGTGATGAATTGTCCCTGCTGGGGGTCCCTTCTCAATGAGAATGAGTGGGAGCAATTCTGGAGGAAGCAGTTCTAGTGAGTCAAAGTGAGAGGCAGCAATGGAGGTAGAAGTAGAGAAGAAGGACTCTGATGACGGTCGAAAGTGCCCCCATAATCACCCTGTGACAGGCGATTCTTACTCTCCTAGCAGCAGATCCTGGATAGACAGACTCTCTGAATTATTTAGGCAGGGAAAGTCCAGGCAATCTGTGTTATCCTTTGCGAGCAAGGAGATCCCAGTGGCCAGGGCAAGGGTCATGGAACAGAGGCTGATAGCCGAGCAGGGTCCTAAACTTAGGCACTCCAGGCCTTCACATGAAGTTCATCAGTTGTCCCCAGAATGTACTCTGAAGGCCTTCTACCTTAACCACAAATGTGTTTTTCCTCTCGAGGGCCATGGCTGTGTGGACATCAGTTACAGTAGAATAGGGAATGGTGAGATGGGGCCGGGATGTCTTGGGAGGCACAAAGAACTCCAAGCAACATTCTCCTGTTCCTTCTCCTTCACTTCAAAGAAGTAGGTGACACTTCTGCCACCGAGGCTTCCCGCCTTCTCCTGAGGTTGGCGCAGCTGTCTCTCATCCACGACCCACTCCAGCTGTGTCAAGAGCAGCTCCTTTAGCCCCAATAAAACTGAGCAGCTCTTCTCTCTGTTCCGTTCCTGCTTGCCTTTCAAGCTTTGCCCTCCGTAACTCAGCCTCAGCCTCTCAAAGTGGTGAGTCCATCTCTCCCCAGGGAATGAGCCATCACTAGCCAGTCCCCTAACAACCGTCGCAGCACCACCAGAAGAGTTAGAGTTGCTGTTTTCATCTAGGACTGAAGGGCCTGCCGTGGTCTCCAGAGGCCCAGTTGGGAAGAAAGTGTCAATGGCCCCTAACCACCGCAGGATGCCTTGTTACAGAACTGTGACTGAGTGACCCATTGAACAGAGGGAAAAGCGTTTCTTGAGCTTCAGCTTTGAGGACATTGTGGAGGAGGAAGAGATTGAAGAAGAGACCAGTAAGGTCCTCAGAAGACAGAGATCAGACTACCACAGTCAGGGCCCCGCCCACCCTGCAGCTGACAAGGGACAAGTCATGTGGTGGTAAAATCTTCACAGCAGGGCTCAGTAGGGCCAAAACAGTTAGGGAGAGTGAGTCCAAGACCTGGGCAACCTCAGCTTCAAAATGCTGCAGAATTAGTTCAGCCAAAGGGCCAGAAAAGGCAGCTTCTGCTCCAGGCTCTGCATATTGCAGATGGGAGGTCAAGTAGAGGAAAAAACAGTGGGCAACAGCCTTTGCATGGGACTCTCAGAACACTTACCAACTTGGGGAAGAGGGTGGTGGCAGTGCTGGTGGAGAAGGGAAGGCCCCATCCTCTGGGGAAAGGGACACCATTCATGATGGTCCCCAGGAGGAGACTGTCAGGAGCGGCAGCAAAGAAAAAAGACATGGGGTGAGCAGCAACAACTGCATCTCGGTCCCCATGCTCAGCTCCAGGGTCAGGCTAGTGGAAGCAGCCCCCTTCTGAGGAGAACATTCCATTCCCAGAAGGGAAAGGGGATTCAACCACAGTCAAAGGCCAATGACTTCCTGTGAATTAAGAGACCAGCCACCCGGCGAAAGTTGGCAGATGGAGAACCCATCAATAATGACACCAGGACCTATTTCTTCTGCATGTATTATCTTTTTGAGAACCGAGTCTTTTTGAATGCACTCCTTCCTAGGCCGGGAGGGATGGGGGTGGGCCTTGGACTTCCAACAGGGCAGGGCACCATGCCCTCTTTCAAGGAAGAAGGGGGAGGGAGGATGGGTGGGGGGGTAGTGGGAGGGGACCGGGAGAAGGGGAAGAAAGGAAAAAAAATTTTATTTCTTTAATTATGTTCTTGAATGGAAAAAATAAAACAAAACAATGTATGAAAAAAAAAAAAAGAGACCAGCCACCATGCTGATGGCTCTTAACTGGTGGTCACATAACTATATTAACTGAGAAGAGAAACTAGGAGAAGAAATTCAACAGTTCACACTCCAAAGAGCAGTCAGGACTCCCCATAAAGCAAGACAGCTGTTGCAAGGAGGGCCAGCTTGTTCGTTCTGGCCGCCTGGCTAGCTTAGCCCCCAAATAACCAAACAGAAATTGTATTAAATCACTGCTTGACCCATTATCTCTAGCCTCTTATTGGCTAACTCTCACATCTTGATTTAACCCATTTCTATCTATAAATTGTAACCCATTTCTATCTTTAAACATGGCAGTGGCTTACCAGGAAAGATTTTAACCAGCATCCGTCTCAGGTGGAGGATCCATGGCTTCTTCCTGACTCTGCTTTCTTCCTCCCAGAATGCAGTTCTGTCTTCTCTGCCTACCTAAGTTCTGGCCTATCAGGTCAAGGCAGTTTCTTTGTCCATTAACCAATACAAGCAACACATAGAAAGAAGGACCTCCTATACCAGACAGCCTTCAGACAGTCCTGGAGAGTAGCCTTGAACAAAAGTCCTCAGTTGCTCTCAGGCCACATGGTAGTCCCCTTAAGGACAAGGATTGAAGGGAAAGGGAAAGTAGTGTTTGTGACCCAGTGTGTTGCTTATAGTGAGGGACTTATGTGGTTGTTAGTCCGAGCTCATATGCTCACATGGTATATATGAGTGAAAGGGACCTGTCAGAGAGTCCTTTATTGGTTTTACCTCCTGGGTGGTCAGCCCTTATATGGAGGTACTGGGATGAACCCAGTCACAACTGAGAGTTCCTAACCAGGATGGCAAACAGAGGAAAGGAAAGAAAATGTAGGGATAAAAAAGAAAGCCTCCAATTCACCAAGGACTTAGAAAATGAAAATAGGGGTCAACTCACCAAGAACAGGCAAGAGGGGCAAACTCAAGATGCCTGTGGAGAATCTGGATGGGGACAGCAGCTGGGGCAGCAAGCAAGAAAAAGAATGCCCCAAAGAGGGTAAGGATGACCCAAATAGAGAACAAAAGGAAAGGGTCCATCTGGGTAGGGTAGGGTGCAGGTTGTAGCTTGTTAAGTCTTCCTGCTGCCTATTGTGCTTTCTTTTCCCCCTGGCACTGGGTGGGAGGTGGGGAGATAAGAAGACATTGAGGCAATGGCACAGACTGCAAGGGGAGGAGAGTGGGTTTTCATGGAGTTAGGGAAATTAAACTGCCTCAGGAACGTTTCTGGTAGGTTCTTTTAAAACTGGCATTCTCTGATGGTATGTTTGTTGCGTTAGGCTAGGAGCAAGTATCAATAGTCACAGTGCATTTGATCTGCTGACAGGTTGTCTTGGCCAATTTTGCCTACTCATTTTGAGTTTGCATGTGCTTGCTTGTGCTTGCGTTATTGCTCATTGTGCCTCACAGAAGCTTGTCAGTTTCAGGAAGTCCCATTTATTAATTGATGCTCTCAGTATCTGTGCTACTGGTGTTACATTTAGGAAGTGGTTCCCTGTGCCAAATCATGTGAGAGAACCTTCCACTTTCTCTTCTATGACATTCAGTGTTGGTTTTATTTTGAGGTCTTCAATCAATGTAAAATTGTGTTTTGTGCATGGCTATAGATATGTATCTATTTGCATTTTTTTACATGATAGCTTCCAGTTATATCAGTACCATCTCATTAGATGTTGAAAAACCTTTTGATAAAATTCAACACCCCTCATGATAAAGGTCTCAGAAAGAGCGGGGATACAAGGAACATTGCTACACATAATGAGGGCAACATACTGCAAGCCAATAGCTAAGATCAAACTAAATGGAGAGAAGTCCAAAGTGATTCGACTAAAATCAGGAACAAGACAAGGCTGCCCACTCTTTCCATATCTACTCAATATAATACTCAAAGCCCTAGCTAGAGCAATAAGACAACAAAAGGAGATTAAGGCGATACATATTGCAAGGGAAGATAGTATATATTTACCCTCAAATTTATATATATATAAATAATTTATATATTAAAATTAAAATTATATATATAAATTTTATATTTTATAATTAAATTTATATTTTATAATTAAAATTTATATAAATAATTTATATTATTTATAAGTCACTCCAAAAATTATACCATGGAACTCCTACAGCTGATAAAACCTTCAATAATGTGGAAAGATACAAAATTAATTCAAGGAAATCAGTAGTTTTCATCTACAGATGATAAATGGATTAAAAAAAAATCAAAGAAAAATCACCCTTCACAATAGCCACAAACAACATAAAATATCTTGGGGTAACTTTAACTAAAGCAGTGAGAGAATTGTATGACAAGAACTTTAAGTCTTTGAAGAAAGAAATTAAAGAAGATATCATAAAATGGAAAGACCTCTCATGATCTTGGATAGGTAGGATTAAAGTAGTTAAAAAAAAAAGGCAATTTTTCCAAAAGCACTCTACAGATTCAATGCAATACCCATCAAAATTCCAACACAATTCTTCACAGGCCTCCAGAGAACAATATTCAACTTAATATGAAAATCAAAACCCAGAATAGCCAAAACAATCCTGTAAAATAAAGGAACTTCTGGAGGCATCACAATCCCTGACTTCAAGCTCTATTATAGAGCTACAGTAATGAAAAGAGCCTGGTATTGACAGAAAAACAGACAGGCCAGCCATGGAATTGAATAAAAACTGCTGATATCAATCCACACACTTATGAAAACCTGACTTTTGACAAAGAATCTGAAAATATAAAGTGGAAAAAGAAAAGCATAATCAACAATTTTCAAAAGTATGTTATAAACTTAGATTTGAGATATTGGTGAGAAAAAACAGAAAGATTATGTAATGAAGAGATGTCTGTCCAAAACAAAGAATTTGATAGCTTGATAGTTCACCTACTTCAAGATAATTCTTGATTCTAGGAAAGCTGATGAAGTAATTTTTGGGAGATAATAGAGTAAGTACTTAACATAAAATTAGTCAAAGTTAGTTCAAAATGTTCTTAAAAGAAAAAACAAATGTAATTTTCATTCTGGGAGTATATTAATATGGGATTCTCTTACTATTTTTAGTCATAGCTCATCATATTCAATTAATTAATTAATTCATATATATTCATGACATCTAAATTTCATTGGGAGTAATAGGAGAAACTATGCTTAACATGGAAGCCTTGATTATCAATGAGAGTGCAAACTTTATTTTATACACTCAGAGTTCCATTTTTTAAATGGAAATCTGTGCTAAAATTAAGCACACCGGAACCCTAAGGAGTTAATGTAAACACAACAATAATACAGTGTTGGCAAAGATTGCAAGCACAAACTTCATTGAAGCCTGTTTGTGTCATTTGCTTTAATCATCTCTTTTACAAATTTTACTCAATTTCTACTCCAAGAAGAACATGTAAGCATAATATTGTGATGATAAATTAAAAAGTTTGGAAATTGCTACAGTTCTAACTCTAGAATAGAAAGGCAGAAAATGCAGTTAGCAGAGAGAAAGTTAAACAAAGAAGTTTGTCTTTCAAAACCTCGGCAAAATTCAAATGCACAAGTATTGAGAAACAGTCCTGAGTTATCAAAAATGAGATGAATAGGAAAGAAAAAGCTCCATCAAGCACACTTAGAAGTGATATTCCTTTTTTTTTAAGAAATTCTGCACAATTGGCAATTAGCAACTCTTGTTTATTGTGAAACTGCAACTCTATTTTAGTGTTATTTGGAAAAAAGCCCAGAGCTGAAATTGCATAGATAAGAGCTTTAAAAGAAGAGTAAGGTATTTTGATAACCCCCAAAAAAGCGTGTGCTTTGTTTCAAATGCCTGGGTTAAATGGTTTTCTATTTAAAGAGCTTATAAAAACAAAAATAAATGTTCCACACCATAATGCCCAGAGGGCAGATGACAGGCAATGTCTTAGAGAGAAATGATGGAGTCACAGAATGCCTTTATGATGTTTTCATACTGAACAGGAATATTTTCTGATTATGTAGTTGTTTTAATATATTTTATTATATTAAATATTTAATATATTTTAGTGGAATTTTATATAAAAATGGTTTTAATTTCCATCTTTTGTACAAGAATATCTACTTTTCCAAATACTAATTTTCAAAATAAGTTGTTCTTTCTCTTATGTACTGTTGTGGTATCTGTTTAAGATTCATTTGGTTGAAGTTGACCATACTTGTGTGATCACAATTCTTTTCCATTACTCTGATATTATGCCCTTTATAGACAGTATATAGACATTGCATGGCTTAGATTCATATGTTATGATGCTTATGATGCTTATAGGTCATGGTGCTTATAGATGCTTATAGGTTATCATGCTTATAGATGCTTATAGGTTATTTTATGTAAGACTTACTTGGTTGTCTGGGATATCCTGAGGTTGCTTAATTTATTTTTCTATATCTGTAAAGAAAACAATACTTTCTGTTTTGTTTTGTTTGCTTGTTTCTTCAGATTTTTTAAATACATAATTGTATTCTATTTGGAGATCATTTTCTTTATTGTTATGGTATTGATGGTGACATTTGTTTTCCACCTATGGCAAGTTAGAGTAGCCTTTAGGAAATGGAGCTAAGTAGATGTATGATAAATACTATTGTCAACATCATAAGATCTAGAAAAATATAGAAAACAAAACTCTGTGCGTGAATATGAGGCAGTTTCTTGATTGGGTTGAATTGAAAAACAACCATACTGTGTGTGGCATCCGTCCACTTGCTCAGTTCCTGGATTGATTAAAAGGAAGACAGCTAAGCATCATCGATAGTTGCCTGTCTCATTTCTGCCTGCAGAAGTAATTTGATCAGCTTTCTCAAAATCTGCTACCTTGACTTTGCCTGCCAAAATGAACAATAGCATACAATTATGAATGAAAATAAGCACTTCTTTGCTTGTTCACTTGAGTATTTTGTCACAACAAAGTATTCATCAAATAGATAGAGTATGGACATTGATGTGAAAAGCATGACCATGTAGGGATTTTCAACAGGTTTGCAGGATTAACGTGAAAGAGTTTGACATTTAACGCTAGAAAAGACTTCACATTTTAGAAGCTCAATGGGCTATTTCGGAGGAAGTTTGAAAGACAGCAATGGAGAAACACACAACGCTAGTCTGACTCATAATGTTTTAGAAGAGAATAGTAAGGATTGTATCAAGAACTGATTAGAATCCACTCCTGCTATATTCTGGCAAATAATTGTGTGGTATTACACCCATGTGCTGAGAATTGTAATAAGGATGAATGTAGTAATAATGGACTAATTTTCTTGTAGAAGAAATTTTATTGCACTAACATTTATTTTATGCTGTTCTTACTGCTTGTGGCTTTGTTATTGTTCTGAAATGAGAGACAACAAAGAATGAAGCAAAACCATCATATATATGAAAATATGGTATATATTGAAAATATGGTAGTATTTAAAGTTACAGAAAAGACAAATCTGAGCAAACAGTTGCATTTTTTAGGAGATTGGGGCAATGTAAGAACAACACCTTGCTCTGCATTGGAAAATGGTCCCTCAATGTCAAGATCACAGTCACCTGTCTTCATATTGTCCAATTGCAAACCCATTTGAATGGAGACAGTCTAAACTGCTAATAACCCCAACCATCTAAGCTCACAGAAGCCTCTCTAGTTTTAGTATAAGCAGCAAGTTTGCATATCCAGTTAGCAGCAGAAGTTAGCAGTAGTACTGAATATGAAATGATGAAATCATCAAAGATATAAGACTGAAGTGGTCATGTTATGTTACCCCACAGCTTCAGAGAATTCCTAAGTCCATAGAGTTTGGCAAAGTTGAAATCTTTTCAAAGAGGCCTGGGGAGTTCATTCTATGAAGTTGTAAAGGCAAATCGTAAACTAAAATAAAGCCCCCCATACAACGTTTGCCATGAGAAAACTTGGGATGTTTTCTGAGAAAAGTATCAGGTACAAAGTAAACTCAAACCTAAAGAGAGACTATGCCTGCTTTAGGGCAGGGTGATGAGTGGGCTATCCAAGCCTAATTATAAACCCACATGAGCCACACATATCACACATGTAACTTCAGGTTTGGTGTTTGCCCTAGGTGGTACAAATTTACAGGGAAATGGCATGGAAAATTATGACAAAAACTGATACACTTGTCTGTCAAATTGACAGGATATGAAGTTCTGATAGTTAAAATTGATTGCCAATTTGATATCCTTTAGAACCATCTAGGATTTTATTTAATTTTTTCTCCCCCCTCATTTTTTATTGTTTTAATTGAACTATATATTTTAAACCTCTAGGTGTGACTGTGAGCAAGTTCTAGATTAGATTAACTGGAATGAGTAGATCCACTAAATTGAGGTGTGCTATTCCTGAGATTTGTATCTTGACTTGAATTAAAAGGTAAAGAAGAATTAAGCAACAGCACTAATTAATCTCTGCTTATGGATTGATGATGTCATGTGGCAAAGTCTGGCCCCATGACTTGTCTTTCATGATAGACTGTTGTACCCTTGAAATGAAAAAGGCAAAATAAGTCTCTCCATGACTTGCTGTTTTCAAATATTTGTTAAGCTAACAAGGATACTAACTAGTACATTGTGATAGTAGGTATCATAAACTTAACACTACAAGGACAAGTCCCACACATTCCCATGACGTTCTGTAAAAATTAAAGTTAACTCTGATAATGTCTCTGAAGGATTGGCTTGTTATAGAAACGCCCTTTTTCCTTGTAGGCAATACATTTCCTTGTATGAGGCATCTTGAACTGTATAGAAAAGAGAAAGCAAGCTGAGCACCACCATACATGCACTCACCCTTTGCTTTCTGCTCTTGACTTGTAGTGTGAGGAATCTCTACAGCTCCTATTGCTGTAGTTGCCCTACAGCAAAAAAAAAAAAAAAAAAAAAAAAAAAAAATGGGTATTGTGAGCCAAATAAGTCCGTTCTCCCTTCAGTTGTTTTCTTTTGAGTGTTTTATCACGAGGACAGGAAAGAACTAAGATTTGCAGAAAGAAAGAATGTACATGCTTACAGAAAAATCAGTGGGAAGAAGAAAAATAATGAGGAATAGAAAGATAAATGAGCTGGGATGTACTTCAAACAGTAGGAGAGCAACATTTCTCTACTATATATTCTTCCTCTTGCTATAAATCTCAGCCATGGACCCACAAAAACTAGATTCAAGCCACAAATGTGGACTGAAAGCAGAGGAAGGATAGACTAAAATACTCTTTTCTTTCTTATAAGTGTTTCTCTCAATTAAATATTTTTATCATGTGGCAATATTATGACATTATAATAATATGAATATGAAAAGAAAACCACTAAATGTTAAACATGTTAGATTCTGGCACTTTTTAATTACTTCTATAATTTCATCAAAATTCTATGATTTTCACCGAGTAGATTTTTTTACTTAGCTAAATTGATTACTGTTCATATAGCCTTTCAAAATGAATTGATGTATGAAAATATATTGAATAAAGAAAACAAAATTTTGTTCTCTATAGCAAAGAATAAAAGATTACTCAAAGTGACATTCAGTCATACTTTAATCAATAATTCTGGAAGAAAAGTGAAAAAATGAATGAAATTTGAAATGAAATTTATGTCCTCTCAATACTGAAGTATATATGGGCAGCCCATATATGGCAGTTCTGATGAACTTGTCGGTATTGGGTCTCGTGGTCTAAGTTGATGAGGACGACTGACCAGGACTTTTTCTCAAGAGGGCACCAGATCTCACTACAGATGGTTGTGAACTCAGGTCCTTTGGAAGAGCATACAGTGCTCTTATCTGCTGAGCCATCTCTCCAGCCTGAAAATCTCTGAGACCCATCCTTTCATTAACTTTACATATCTCTACATCATTTCAAAGTGTCATTGTTGGCAAGCACCTCACAAGTTGCAACCCTCAGGAGAGCGGGTCCTCTTCCTCCCCTGGGCAGTCCTGCAGAACGGACCTTGTTTGTAGGGGCACCAGTAGCTGGGCCGAGGACATGAGCATGAGAAAGCTGGCCTCACACTCACCTGGAATGAGAAAAAGTGGGCAGAGGAAAGATACCCCCTTGCTCCTGGTTCCTCCCTGCCTGAGCAAGCAGGAGACTGGTAACCGTGGGTCATGAGAGCTGGCCTTGCATCCCTCTTCTCTCACTTGGTGACTAGGGCAGGTGAAAGATGCCCCCCATAGCCTTCACCACCTATGGAAGGCATTGGCACTTATCCTGCTTCTCACCAGAGGCAGCCGCACAGCACCCTGGAGAACTGGTGCCTGGGAAGCACAGTAGAGCTGACTCTGTTGTCAGGGGCCTGGATAACCAGCCCCGAACGCTTGAGAATAGGAGAGCAGCCACATCTCCTTTCCCCCCATGTGTTGGTGTGGGCAAGGGAGAGAAGACGCCACGCCTTACCCGTGGCCACCTGTGGCAGATGGGAACTTGGGCCTAAGGTCTCAAGAACCAGAGAGCTGCCTCTCACCAGCTACAGCACACAGGAGAGTGGCCCCTGCATCAGCCCTGGGCAACAGCATAGAGCTGGCCCGGGTGCTGCAGGTGTCCCTGATGTACCAGAGGGCATGATGGCAGGAGAACTGGCCCAGCCCTGCTGTGTTCTGAGTAACATGAGCTAGCTGGGGCTGTGCTGGAGATCTTACTCTGGTGGAGAGGATGAGGGAGAACCGGTAGAATAATAAACCCAGCAACCATCCAGTGCCAGCATCAGGGCTAACTGTCAGCCCAAACCTGCAGGGAGCCATACGCTTGCATCCTCGCAGTTTGGAGGTAAACAAATTCCATATATGGCAATGCTTCAGGACTGAGCGTCCAGGCGCTTCCTGCATGCGCAAATAACCTGAAGTGTCCCTAGCCAATCCCGAGAATTCTGGTGCCAGCGGGACTTGGCAGCCAATCAAGGCGCGAGTTGCGTCATATCTCCCTATATAAGCAGCCGCCATGTTAGACCTCGCTCTCTCTCGCCTCTGCTTTCCCTTCAACCTAGAGGCTCTCCGGCCTCCCGTTTTTCCTCAACCGAGTGCTCTCCAATAAAGCGTGATCCGGGAAGAATCCTGAGTCTGGCTGTTCATTCCGCTGGTCGGAGTCAGCCAGACAAACCAACATCCAGCTCATCTGTCATTTGCTGGAGCATGTGAAGGGACTGAGTATGCAGACCCAAAGCTGCAAGATTTCCATGACAGAGGGTACCAACAGGATATTATACAAGAAGAGTCCCATTGAGGATCTAATATCAATAGTGAATCAAAAACCAGGCCTTGAACCTGACAAACGACTCAATGTTATGAACAATTGCAAGTAAAGATGTGTGTGATAAGTTCTGAAACACTGGTTAATCCCCTACTGATGATGTAATAAGCCAATCAAACCGAATTAATTGCTCTCCTGCATGTCCCTCGGGAGGGCAAGAGAAGTATACATGGCAAATATGGATACCAGGTCTTAAACCGCCTATAGGCATGGTCTTGAGCAGCCCCAAGGAGGAGCTGAGATTTGGCAGGCTTTTTCAGAGGCAGAGTTTGAAGAGGTCAGCTCCAGGGGAGATACTGCTCTTTGTGTCGAAGGCAGGGTCTGGAATGCTCCCTCCTCCCTCAACCAGAGATGGAGCCTCAAACATTCCTCCTTTTTTGGGTATATATGAACTCCAGTAGGGCTTCCACATTAACAGTATGGACTAGAGGGTTTGCTGCATGACACCCTGTGCCACACTGTGACTTCCTCTAAGATTTTTCTTTTCATTTCTTTTCCTCTTGTAAATTTTATTTTATTTTACCTTGGTGTGAGGTTGGAACAGCAGAGGGGTGATGTGAAGGGATGGGGAGAAGAAGGGAATCAAGATGTATGATATGAAATCCACAAAGAATCATTAAAAGTTACATTAGAAAAACAATCATCATTGTATAATTTTTTTGGTGTAAACAATTTATTGTCATGTTATTTAAAGATTTTCATAACAAAACATTTTGATATTAAATATATCCTCCTTGATATATACAAGCATAATTTTTATATGTATCCTAAATTATCTTCCAAATGGTAGTGCACAGAATTATTTACTTTTACATTTCATAATTGTTTAGTTGTACAGTTTTTTGTGTGGTAAAATGTCATACTAGAAGGTTTTTAAATTATGTATATTTAACTGAAAAAAATTCAGTAAATCAGGAAGTCTATAAGAAAAATGTGGGAGAAATAAACACAAACTTTTTAATGATAACCCTAAAGGTAACTGCTCATAACTCTCCTACTAACAGAGAAATACTAGTTAAGAGGAATATAACCAAGATCTAAATATTTTATGTCTTCAAAAAACATTAAGCTACCAAGGTCTCTGAAATCGATTGAAAAGTATTATTAGTTGAACTTCCTATGTGTTTCACCACCTGCTGGAGTCCATTTCTATGTTTGAAAGAATAACAGATTCACTACTTTAGCAATTGTCTTTTGTAAGCTAAAGTTTTAAATATTTATTCAGTATTAATTTTAGGAGTTAATACTTCAGATTATGCTTCTCCTTGAAATATCCACAAAGCTTAGATGGGAATATTTCAGGAGTGACCAGGGAAGAAGACAAAATATTACAGTGGAAGATAAAAATAATAGAAAATTAGAAAGGGATGCAAAAGATATTAAAATTTAAAGATAAAATCAGAGGAGTGTCAGAGGACAAGATAGGGAAGGATATTATGATGAATAAATAAGAATAAAATATATTTGAAAAATGTGGAAGCCTACTACTCCAGAAGCTTCCAAAAATATATTAAAATTTAAATGGAGTTATTATGTAATGTGGTAGACAATGCCTTAACTTGAGATCATATGCTACCAAGCAATATTCCTGAGGCTAGGAAGGGTTACATCTTGTTGAGTTGTTGATCAAAGGGTTCCTAAAGTCAAATATGATAAATGTTTCCCAATGCTAGGTGTTACCTTCTCCACTTTGATATTAAGACCCTATTAATGAAAACAAATAACGGAACATAGAAAAATCAAGCTGATACCTAACTAGAATCTACACTCCTACAGGTTAACATTCAGTACACCTGGAAGTTCCTATAAACACTATTGGAGAAGAAAATCAATAATTAATCTCACCCATTTATGAACCTTGAAATCTACAATAGCACCATTCCAAGAATGCATAATGGTGAAAGCATGACACAAATATTATGGGAATATTAAGCCACAGTTTCTGCAGGCTTAAGGTCTACTTATAGAGATAAAACTACACTAGACAATACTAATGAGGCCAAGAATCTGAGATTAAACATGTCATGGGCCCTTCACTATTCTGCAATAGCATGACTCCCCAAAACATAAAAGCTTTACTCAAACATCAGTGCATTACTAATGACTCATTGAAAATGGTGTTCTTGCAGTCGACAATAATTGCTACAGTGATTCACAAGTGGATTCCATGGGAAGCAAATTAATCTGAAATAGTAGGATAGTTCTGGTACTTCAGTTAGATATTGCCTCTACGGCAATATACTAATAAATTTTTCTATTAGTTTATGGCTAAAAACTAACGTAAATATTTTGTAGACAGACTTTTGTAATAGGTGGGTCTTGATTTCATGAATATTTTATCTCCATTTATTTTTATATTTTATGTTTATATTTAATAATGGGATGAAGTGCATGTATTCTTTTTCCATTATTTAATAGTCTGTATTAGGGAGGATGACTCTATTTGATTTTGCTGTATTACTGTTTTGCAAAATCTATGGGTTTGATTTGCTTACATTTATCTAAATGTTGATTTTGTGTATGTAGCTATCATTAATCTCTTTTTTGCATTTCTAAAATACTTAGTTTTTTCTTACTGTGTGTACAAGATATGTATGTATATATGCTTGTCTATTTATCTATGCACAAGTGCTCCATTATACTCTTGGAGATCTGAACAAAGCTTTCTGGAGTTGATTCTATTCTTGCTCTACAACATTCAGATGAGACTAGGATAGACAACATTGTTATACGCCAACCTTATGGCAGACCCTCCCCCAATTTTTAACTAGATTTTTGGCATGCATTTTTTCACACAGCCCATACTGATTCCAACATACTCGTACTATTAATTAGTCATTATGCATACAGGTATGTAATTGTTCCCTTTTTCATTCAGCACAGAACAGAGAAGCATTAATGAATATTATATTAATTATTAGGATATAAAACAGCATAATGTACATAAAACTAATATAATATTTACTTTTGATCCAGTTGAAAATATCATGGTTTTTTTTTTGTGTTTAATTTGACAAGGAACTGAGATTGCCCTCTGGCAATATTTATAAAAAAGGTATTACATACAAGCTGACAATACTGTGTCATGAGAGGATAAGAAAGAATAGTTAATAGAACTCCCTGCAACAGCAAATGAAAATAACTATGACAAAATGTCAAAATTTATTTTGCACAAATTTTTGAAGCATTAAATTTTACAGGTTGCAGTGTTAACTTTTTATTAGTGAAATTGTTGTAATGTACCATGCTTTATGCTAATATGTTCCTAAACTTGTACAGTATATGTTTTATATATTTTATAATAAACCTAAATAATGAAACATAATATGAAATATGAATATTGAATCGAACTATTAATTACCAAAGTACATATAAAACATCACTTAATGATTTCTATAAAAATAAATAAAGTATAGCCAAGGCAAGATGCCTCAACAGTCAAAAGTGCTAACTTTCATGCATGATAACTTGAGTATGATCCCTGGATCACAAGATGAAACAAAAGAACTGGCTCCTGGATTTAATATTTATCACCTCACGAATGTCATGGATGTGCAATGCACTCACAAACACACACACACTATAAACACATATCACCATGAAATGTAAATAAATGATATTTATGTCAAATTAGCAATAATATTTTGTAGTAATGCATATTTAAAATAAAACTGAATATCCAAAATAAATATGCTCATGCATTTGTATATTGTGTGTGGAAGGGGATGTCTGTGGTATATGCATATCTGAGGTTCTCTGCTCTGTAACTCATCTTTGAAACAGGATCTCATACTGAGTGTGGAATTCAGTGTGTTTCAGGTAGAGTTGCTCAAGAACAAACCCTAGCCGTTCTCCTATCTCATTTCGAAGCCATGCAGTGGTTACAGGTAAGTTCCTCTATGTCTGAGATTTTATGTGCAGGTTGGAGATATTATTTAACAAGATCAGATAAATTAATGGCTGAAGGGTTAGTGTGTGTTTAATTTAATTTATTTCAGATTTTTTCTAGAATATCAGTTTTCCTTTCCATATTCATTTTTAATAATATATAAATCCCCCAAATCATTTTATAGACTTATAAAAGAAATCACAGGGTGTGAGAAAGTTATGTGCCTTTATCCTGATAAAAGATTCTAATGCACTCCATGAACATGAATAGCTATAAATTTATACTTCTGCCTGGTGTGCTATGAAGGATCGACTCTTCATTATTCACCCAGTTACTAGATTAGTATGAAAGTAATGTTTCAGTGATAAGTGAAGATATGCAGGATTTCAATATTAATATCTGAATAAAATATTTGGGATATAATAGTGTGTACACAGAATGACTCTAGTTTGGTGTACAATAGTTTTTATAGCCAGAAAATACTGATCTGTATCATCAATTTTGTTAGATAAATTATCCTTTAATTCTTTTAAATTTCATACTCACTAACTTTTTAAAATTGTTTTTCTTTATGAGATTATACTATAATTAAACATCATTTCCCCCTTCTCTTTCTGTCTTTCACAAACTTTATAACTATCTACTTTCTTTTTCAAATTCATGGCCTATTATTTTTCATTGTGTGTGTGTATGTATGTGTGTCTGTGTGGGTGTGGAAGTACAAAATGCTCAATCTGTAAAATGTTAAATGTGTGAATATTTTCATCGCTGACCGTTTAGTATTAGGTGAATAATTAATTCATTATTCCGTAGGGAAAACTATTTTTTCTACTCTTAGCATTCCGTAGTTGCCTGTATTTATTTGCGTTTGTTTGAGGCTTCATGGGCTTTTCCCATGGGTGTATAAATATGCACATAATTTTTAAATGAAAATTTCCCATCTGGACTAATAATTCTACCTCCAAGATCTAACTTCTATCTAACGAAAACTTGGAAACAGGTGTAAGAAGTCCTCTTTCGAGTGGTCAGTAAATATATTCCAGGAAATTTTTAAAATATGCAGACTGTTGTTATTTACTTTGTATGTTACCTTCCCTGATACTGAAGACATCATGAACCTTACATACAGGGTCCAGAGGCCCCTGGCAGGGAACTGATCTGAAAGCTCTCAGAGCATAAGCTTTCACTGTATCAGAAGGAATCATGCAAGCTTCCAAGTAGGAAAACAACCTAAGGTCCTTCCCAACAATTATGTCTATGAGACACAACAATGATCAGCATTATTTCATAATCTTAAGGGTGCATTACTGGCAGGTGTATCTTGTCAATGACCTACAATTTTCTAATAGGACTTCAGAGCTTCTCAACAGGAAGAAAACACTGGACACCTATATAAACCCCCCCCCGGGTCTTGTTAAATCATGGAGCTGGAGCTTGGGAAAGCAATGGCCGCTTTACTCTACCATTGTAATTCTTAACCTCATTCATTAATTCTTTGAAAATTTCAATAGAATTATTTTGATCATATTTACTTGCCTCTCCCTCACATCTTTCAAGGTCTACTCTATCCCCTCTCTACCCCTTAAAAAATTCATGGGGTCCATTTTGTGTTGCGCAATCACTGTTGGGTAGGGGAATTAAACTGAAGAGTGATAAAACTACCAGGGTTCATATCATTAAAGAATATTAACTCTTCCTCTCCAAGAAGACATCAAATAGTAATACTTGTCAACTGGGGGTGGGGAGAAGGAAGTTGGTCTCTACTTTTCCTGCCATGCTTCAATTTTCTCTCTTTAGATGATGCAGTTTGATGTACATGTTACGATAACTGTGAGTATGTACACTTTCACTTTTCTGCCTAAAGAGCACAATTTCCCTGTTTTTACTTACAACCTATGATTTTTCAATTTTTTCACCTTCTCTTCCTTGATTCCTGAGTTGTTTGGGGAAGACTATATTGTAGATATTTAACTTAGAGCTGAGCATGCTGCAGTTTCTTATTTTTACCACATTGACTAGTTGTGGCTCTCTCTGTTAATTGACATCTACTGTGGTAAGAAACGTCTCTGCTGAGAGATGCACTAATCTGTGAAGAGGCATAAGGTTTTTGGAGACTTTTTAATATTATGCCCATTTCTATAGTTGTTCTCTCCTAATTACTACAACCTGTCTACCCAAAATTCTTGCCTACAGTATTGGATTTCATCTCATGGAACAGACTTAATACAATCAGACAATGGTTGGTTATTTCTATAATATCTATGTGAATAGATTGCATCGATATATATTGACAGGATAGGCATTATAGTCTGCAGGATTCACAGTTGGGTAATATTGATGATTGTAATTATTATTTTTCCTTCCCATAGATAACAAGCAATGTTCACTGCTATGAAAACTATCTTAAAAGGGTGATTGTTTCAGGTATATCCAAGCATATTTTTTCTTATTTTTGTGGAAATCTCTGCAATATGGCCTTACCCTCTAATTCTACAGAGTAACCATTTCAAATGCAATAGTCTGTAGTGATGCAGTGTCTATAGAATTGCAATGGCCAATAAATAAAATGAGCAACTTATTCCACATACTGAGATATTTATTTTCCAGCATGTGGAGCCTAGTTTTGTTGGGATTATCCACAAACTTTTTAAAATTTATAAGCCTCCTGAAATATATACATACTTACAAAAAATAAATTTTTCGAATGGTAGGTTTGCAATCAACTTTTTAAAATGGTGTTTGGTGTTCAATGTTTTATGCCATATTCTCTCTTCTACCATGCTTTGCAATTCCTACTCAGTTTCTTTATCCCTTATTTTTGTTTTCAGTGTTGTGGCATTCTACCTCCTTTTTAAACATGTTTTATTAAAAATATTTTTATACAGTATGTTCTGATCACTATTTTCCCTACATCATCTCATGTCAGATCCTCCCACTTTCTCACTCATCCGGTTCTCTCTTCATTCTCTCTCTTTAGAAGCTAGTAGGAAAATTAAAACAAAGAAATCAAATCTAAACAAAAAAACACTAACCAATAAACAAAAAGTAGAGAAACATACAGACACTATATTTATATTATACAGAGACATGCATACACACAGAGACAAACCCCACAAGTACACAAGTTCAGAGACCATAATATACAAGCAAAAATATATGTAAGGTACCAAGGAGTTCAAAACATTTTCTGTTCTCTCTCTTCCTCAGATGCGGTGTATCTGGCCTTATGCTGAGGTCTTTCAGCCATCTGGAGTGGAGATTTTTCAGCTTGATAAATATGAATCTATTTACATTCTTCTTCATGCATCCATTCAGCTTTAGCAAGCACCATTTGCTGAAGTTGCTATCCTTTCTCCCAGTGTGTATTTCTGGCATATTAATTTTAAAATATGAGGTGCAGTAAGTGTATAGAGTTAGGTCTGGGTCTTAAATTCACTCCCATTGATGTACATGTCTGGTTTTTTTATTTTTTTATTTTTCCATTCAAAAATTTACACTTCCTCCCCTTCTCCCCTTCCCCTCTAGCTTCCCCACTAACCCTCCTCCTTCCCCCCTCCATCCTTAAGAGAGGGCAGGGTACCCTGCCCTGTGGGAAGTTCAAGGCCCTCCCCACTCCATCCTGGCCTAGGAAGGTGTGCATCCAAATATACTAGGGTCTCAAAAAGCCAATAGATGCAGAAGAGACAGGTCCCAGTGCCTTTATCGATGGCTTCTCAGTTCACCACCATTGGCAGCCACATTCAGAGAGTCAGGTTTGATCACATGCTCGTTCAGTCCTGGTCCAGCTGGATTTGGTGAGCTCCCATTAGATCAGGCACACTGTCTCAGTGGGTGGACCAACCCCTCGCGGTCCTGACTTCCTTGCTCATCTTCTCCATCCGTCTGCTCTTCAGCTGGACCTTGGGAGCTCAGTCCATTGCTCTAATGTGTCTAATCTGTCTGTTTTTGAACTAATACAATGCTGTTTTTATTACTCTGACTCTCTAGTACACTTTATAATCTGCTATGGTGATACCTCTGACAGTTCTTTTATTATTAAAGTATTTTTCTATCCTGGGTTGTTTTTTAGTTTTCTATAGAGATGAAAGTTATTTTTTCAGTTTCTGTAAAGAATCTGTCATAATTCTTAGGTGGATTATTTGATTATGAGGATTTCTTTGGACAGGATGTTCAAATTCACCGTGTTAATCCTACTCTTCCATTAACTTGGAAGAACTTTCAGTCTTCTGAAATCTTCTTCATTTCTTTCTTCATTGTCTCCAAATTTTATTATACAATTAAATCCCTTCCATTTTTGTTTTGTTTTGATTGAGACATGTTCTCACTATATAGCTCTCTGTCCTGAAATTCACTATGTAAATTATGATGTCCTCAAGTTCATAGAGATCTGCCTGTCTCTGTGATTAAAGGCATGAGTCACTACACCTGGGTCCTTCTTTATTCTAAGACTGAACATTTCAAACTAGCAACAACACTGACATGGCAGATCATATGTGAGAAACATCACTTTTGGGAATGTAAAAGCGTACAGCTACTATGAAATCAGTGTGGAGTTTCCTCAGAACGTTAGAAATATACTACACAGACACAACACTCTTGACTTTATATCCTAAAGACTCTCTATCTTACTACAGAGATACTTTCTAATACGTTTAAGTTTTATTTTTATATAATAGCCAGAAAATAGGAAAAGAATAGATAGTCATTACCTAATGATGACAATAAAAATGTAGTTCTATGTAATTTTTGTCTTAATATTACTACCCATTGGATGAATCATTACATTAATAAGAAAAAAGACTTTCTTTATCTCTCCTGAGATAATGCCCTAGCATTGACTGTTTATTTCATGATTCTTCTTGAGTGTGTTTATCCTACTTTTCAGATGAATATATTTCTTCAATTATCATCTGCAGACCTGTATTAATAGTTTTAATTACCTTGCATGTTTTTTAGTCATAAGAAGTTTTTATATCTCATTCAATTTTGTAGTTTTTTTTTGTTTGACAACCTGGGGTAACAGTTTTGTTCTATCACAACTTAGAATGCATATTTCTAAGCCCTTCTTGTTTTAAATGTATCTTTGAAATAACCAAGGGTTATTCTTTTGAGATAAATGGCTTAATCTTACTCTCTTAGAGATTTAAAAATTCTCTTTCTTTATTCTATGTTTATGATTTTAATGCTTCATGGAAGTTTTTTGCTTGCCCTGTCTATTTGGCATTCTGTACTCCTCTTGTTCCTCTTTGGAAACCTTGCTTTCTCTAGATTTCAAATTTTCTTCTTTGTTACCTTTGACATAAGCCCCTTTGCTTCCTTCTTCCTCTTCCTTTTCCTTTTCTTTTTCCTCTTCTTCTTATTTGCCTATAATCCAAAGGTTAGTCATTTCTGTATGTCCAAGTCCTCATTCCAAGTCTGTATTTTTAAAATTTTAACAATGATTTTTACTGAGTCATCTAATTCCTTTACCTTGTCTTCCAGTAATATTATTTCCCACATAATCCACTGTATTGGTGAAGCTTACTGATGAAGTTTTCATTAGACTTACTGAGTTTTTATTTGCAGGAGCATTTTGGCCTTTCTTGGTATTTCTATATATTTATTGAATTATATTTTCATTACTTTTATTGATTTTCATATTTCATGCACTTGTATTTGTTCCAATTTATTTTGAAATATGCTCATGTCTTTCTTGAGTTGTTTGAATATAGTGTTAAACATTCTTTTGAAGTCTTTTTCTGGAAGATCTTCCAGGATATTTTAAAGTGGAGGTAATTATTGTAAAGTTAATAATTTTTGAAGAAGAGATACGGTCTTTTTTTTTTCAGGCTGTCATTGTTTCTGCACAGTGATGTGTGCATCTGGAATAGTTTGTTGTTTGAATCGGTTCATTTGCCTTTCTTTCTCAATTGCCTATTTATTTAGGTTGAAATCAATATCCTTTTATTAGATCTATTTACACTGGTGAGGAAACAAATAAATCTTTGTATGGTGAAGATGTCCATTTTTCCTTTGTAGTGCTGTTATTGAGAGCTACAAACTTTATCCACTTGTTTTCTCTGAGAGTGGCTATTGATTAGTGCCAAGAATGTGGGTGGCATTTTCCATAGTGAACACAGGCCTGGATAAAAGGCCTTGAAAGCTGAGTTCCTAGAGCAATGTTATCCAGGGATAGAAATTCCCAGGGAGGAGAGATGTATTCCCCCTATTCAGTGCATGCTGAATTCATAGAACTAAATTCTGGAATATAAATACACATAGTGTAAGAGGTCATTCAGCTGTGCACCAAGACTAAGGTTAGCAGGCAGTGTTATGCCTGTGCTTGGTCGTTTTGCCTCTGGGGATTTCTAGAATAAACTATAACAATAGTTTTCAAATTAATATGCTCACTGTTCAGGTGATTTCAGTTTATTCCTAAAAATAATTTTGAATATATTTTATATGAAAATATTTTTTTATACTTAAATTATTTTTCTTTATTCTAATTTTGATTTTTAGATAGGGCACAAATCATTTTCTGGGAAGAAAATTCAAATTCATTTCTTCTAATTTTGTTAGTATTTAGATAATTTTATTCTGTGTATTTAGATCATATTCACCTGCAAACTCTCCTCATCCCAGTACTTTCCTTTTCCCTACCCACTTATGTTTGGGTCCTCTTTTCTTTGTTTGGTTTAGTTTACACTTATCAAGTACATTTGGTGTTGCCCATAAACACTTGGATGCATGGCCTTCCACTGGAGCAAAGTCAACCCACCAGGGATAATGTCCTTAAAAAGAAAATAGCTGGCTCTCTCTTTCCCAGTACCTATCGCTTTATTCTTCTTTAGTCTCATGTTAATTTCACTTGCACAAACACCACTCACTGAGGTTCTTTCAGATTTCTTACCACTTTCTGCATTTTCTGAGTCTCAAAACTCCTAACAAGATAATTTCCTTCTGTTTCAGAATTCTCTCGGTTTATAACATAATTTTAATCTATGAGTTATGGTAAATTCTGGATCAATGTTTCATTATATTCTGTATACATTGTCTGTTTGGGCCACATTTCCTATGGCATATGTATGGTTAGAGGACAATGTTTTGGAATCAGTTCTCCTATTACTACTTTATAGGGGCAGCAAAGCCACACTGATAAGCTTTTTGCACCACTTATCTACTGAGCTATCTCAACTACTTTAGCAGCAATCATGTATGTAATCTTGGAGTAAAGTTTTTACCTTTAACCCAATTAGTGGCTTTTTACTCTAAGTTCAATTTGGGGTATTTGCTGAGTTGCACTGTGGATGTAGTTAGTACAAGACATAAATGTAAAGAAATAAAAGTGACTATATGAAGATTAATAGCCATGAATAGTAAAGAAATGTATATTACATTCCAAGCCCCATGAGCACTGCATCCCTTGGCATTACATTAGTCACGAAAAATCAATCTTTACTTTTAAAAGCATTCTACTAGTATTTCTCACCACTAGATGGTGTGATTCCATGAGTCATTACACTAATATCTATTTTTCTAAAAATCAATTGCATAACCAAGCCTGCAAGGAGCACATACTGTTGTAAATCTTTAAAATAATATAGAACATAGGGCTGAACTTTTTCTAGGGTGTTTAAAATTCCTGAAGCAAAGTGATATACCTGTCTAGTTAACACAGTTCTGCTCTATATCTTCACTTAGCTTTTTCCAACTACTTCCAAGTTTACAGCTTGCACCTGCATGTAAATCACGCTGTTCCTCACCTGAGCAGCTTCTTTTGGATGGCTTCCCAGATTGGACCCATTTATACATGAAATTACCTTTTTGGCAGGAGAGATTCTAAATGAAGTAAATAGTCTTGATTGGTTGGTACATAAAATCCACAAATGAACAGTTAGGAAAGGAAGAACCGATGCTGTAATTGTCGAAAATGCTGTGCTTGACAGTTGTAAAAATAAGTATTTTTATTGAATCTTTCCTCGCCAAAAGGACGAGATTATAGTTTTCATTTGGTAAACCAAATAAATCCAGTACTTGTTATTTCCAATTCATTTGAATGTCTTTGTTGCCAGAATGTCATGAGAGAGTTTCCTCAAGTGAAGCCACAGAAACTACACTGCAGAGGAATCCAGAGCTGTACAAGAACTCAGTGACTATGTAATATACATACATATGCATGTCTGTGTGTGTTTGTGTATATACACACACATATATAGATGTATATATATATACAACATAAAGAAATGTTAATTTAGCATAGAGAAAGAAGACAGTGGCTAATCTATTAAGGAAGAGTATTTACATATCGCATATAACACCCTATAAAGAAGAGCAAACCCTTCATATCCTCAACCAAATAGTTTAAGTGAAGACGAGATATGTTCATGAATGCTTCCAGTTCTATAGTATTCAGCATCTTCTACATTTATGATAGGCAAAAATATAGTTCATGCTTCATAGATTTTATATTAGGAGGCAATGAGTCAAGACACTTAAATAATTAACAGAAGATCAAAAAAGTTGATCTTATTCATAGGAGAAGGCAGAGAAGCTGGGTAATATTAAACTTTGCATGTTTATATAATATTGTGAAGCTTATCTTATAAATTTATAATTATATTTATTTTCTTAGTATAATTTTATTTATGAAGCAGTAAGAACACCAAAAGTCCAAGTTTCTTTTCATATCACATAATCTAATAAATAGAGAAATATTACCATAAAATCCATGATTATTTTTCCAATAATGATAATAAGGACAATAGTAATAATAACAACAGTAACAATAATACTAATTACTCTCATAATTAATCTTATTTTTAATGAAGTGGAAATGTGCCTACTTTTTTCTATATCTTTACTAACACTTGTGTAATCCTCTAGTTGACCACAAAGGTATATTTTTACTAGATTATTTGTATTTTATATTATACAAGATTCATTAAATCTTGTACACAAGATTCTATTAAATGTATCAATCCTAATCACAAGATTAACTAGTATTTCTATTTCATAAAATAATGAAAAAATTATGTCATTGACCAAAAATGTATGTTACAGTGATTTGAAAGTGATGTTTAATAGAGTTGATATTGAATAAATTTTGCCTTTTCCAGTCACAAAAACTAAGTGACTTTAAAATTCTTTTACAATCACTAGTCTTACTCTACTGTTATGTTTATTAAACAAAACAAAAACTGATTTAAGGAATTACAATAGTACTCATATATTGGGGGTCACAGCTATCTAACTTAGCTTAAGACCCACTTAAGGGGAAGGAAAGAATTCTTGGTCCTGGGAACTTACATACTTCCCCCTATTTAGGGAGATCATGGATTATAGAGGAAAATGCGCTACTACAACTTTACTATGCTAGTGTAATGCTCAACGCCTTTCTAAATACTTGTGCTTTTATTTATAGATAAGTGTCTCATTCATCCCTCATCATAAAATTTTCTCTTCATGACAGAACTAGACCACTGTGAAACACCACTAGTAAAAACACTGAGAAAATCTGTCCGTGGTGGTTCTAACTTGAACTGACCTGTCTATTGAATTACTACTACACTTTATCCTCAGTAATCATTTTAGAGAAGTACCGGAAAGATTATAAGATGAAGTGTGCTTTGAGATTTTGGTGTCCCAGTAATGATGGAGTAGCTACACGCTTGAAACCTCAATAGTATAGTTGCCTAAATAAGGATTGATCAAGAACAATCAATTGCTAACTTAAGAGGGACAACTATCAAAAGGTCTCATGTATAGATGAAGAGATAGAGGTAATTAAACCACTGCTGAGTTAGAAGAATCATTTGTCACTTGGGATGAGCCTCCTAATTGTTTATCCTATATCAAATGTTTGACTCTGAATACATAAACACACAAGGAGCAATAAACAACCTCAGAAAACTTTACTGTGAATTTATTGTGTGAATATTTGTGTTTGTATTGTGTGCCTAACTATAATAATCTAGAAAAAGAGAGAACAGTTTTGAGAAGGAACCATGAAGGACACTTGGGAAGAGCCAGAGGAAGTCCCACATAATGTTTAGTTATGAAACAAAAAGGATATAGTTGGCAGACCTGGGAAAGACAGTGAGAATAAGAAGTAGAATTCTCATTGAAGTTTATATTTCTCATCCTTAGGAATTATTCTTGCTAATATTTGGAATCAGTATAATTTATCAAAGAATTTCTTCAGAACGAAGACATATACATTAATAGGTATGCTAATATTCTTTCCATTCTTTTTAGTAAATAACTGAGAAAATCAAACTGAGGAGGAAAGATTTAATTTGCCCCATAATTCTTGGAATGTTCAATCATGGTTGTATTAATTTACTACTGTGGCCCTGTTGCAAGTCATAAGGTGATGGAGATGGGACTGTTGGACAGAAAGGACTGCCCACTCTGTGATCATTAGGAAAAAAACATCAAGATTCCAGAAACAATATATTGCTGGAAATCACATATTTCTATATCCCAAAAGATATTATTTTTTCTACTATGTTTTCATACTTGGAAACTACAGAATCCATGTTCAAATCTACCCTTGATAAAAAGTGTAAAATGGATACCAAATTTAATATTTTTTTTTCCAAATTTAATATTATATGATGAATAAAGTTATAGAATCTTTGAAACAACAGACTACAGCTTTATTATTACATGTGAATAAAACTGTTTGTGGCTTACTAAGATAGAAACACTGTACCCATGTGCTAATTATGCCATAAGTAACTCATTAGGAAATGAGAGCAGCAGACAGAACATGTGCATCTATTTAGTATGAGCTCAATTCAGAGTTAATTATGAAATTAAAGTTCCTTAAAGTCATTCCATAATGTGATTGAACAGAGCAAAATGCAGTCTGGTTAGTCATATATGAAGGGAATGTAATCAGTATATGCCTGACCAAGTCATTTAGGAATGTACTTTTGAGCAAGCAAATGTTTCTGTTTAGCGCAAAACAGTGCTAATTTTTTAAAATTTGAGAATGGATTTCTGCCTTATAGTAATTTCCGACTTGAATAGGCCAGGGGATTTTTTCCTATTTGTTCATCTGGACTTTCATTCTTTTTTATTTTTTATAAAAAGACAATACACTACCTTTTTTTCATTTCACATACCAATTCCAGTTTCCACTCCTTCCCCTCCTCCCATCCCCTTCTCCCCCTGACACCCCAACCCCCATCTACTCCTCAGAGAGGGTAAGGCACATTGCTTTGGGAAAGGCCTAAGACCCTCCCTACTAAATCTAGGCTATGCAAGATATCCATCCAAAGAGAATGGGTTCTCCAAAAGTCAGTTCAAGCAGTAGGGATCAATCCTGGTAGCATTGAGAGTATCCCTGCAGTCTGTCCCAGCCATACAATTGTCATCCATATTCAGAGGGTCCAGTTTGTTTCTATGCTGATTCCTTCCCAGCTGGAGTTGGTGAGCTCCCGGTAGCTCAGGTAAACAGTTTTAGTGGGTGTTCAAATCATGCAGTTTTTAACCTGAAAGATAAAGTTCATATTTCCAATTGTATCTTTATATTATCTTTATGCACAAACACATGCATACCTCTCATAGTTGATTAAAGAAGCTACTTTGTAGCATGAATAAGAAAAATCCAGAGACAGATATTGGGATTCAACCTGAAGGTCAGAGAAGCAAAGCAAGCAAATCACTAGAGAGCTCTTACCTCTTTGAAGTCTTCAGACTAAAAGAGAGCAAGTTCCTGTCTCATTCTGCCTTATATTTCTCTCTAGTACTGGGATTAAAGGTATGTACCACCACCATCCAGCCTCTATTGCTAACTAGTGTGGCTGTTGGAATTAAAGATATTTGCCACCACTATTTGGCCTATCTGGTGGACTAGTGTGCGTGGTTTGCATTATGGTCTTCAGGCAAGCTTTATTTATTAAAATACAAATGAAATATCACTACATCACTTTCTGATACTGACAGATCGGTACAGAAAGCCCCAACAGAACAAAGTACAGAGAAAAACTAGCTTGGCACTCCACACTTTTGAAAGGTTACTTGAAGAGCTTTGTAACTTAGGATGAAGTCGGGATCTCATATATGCTGAGTTTCATGCCACCAAAGCTGTGTCCATGGGGTTCTTTTAAGGTTTAAAATTTTTAATCAACCTTTATATATAATTAACAAGATTCTCAGGTTATTCTGTTGTCGTTATTGTCATCATTATTAGTATAATTTGCAATACTCTAAGGCAGTGGTTCTCAACCTTTTTAATGCTTTGACCCTTTAATATAGTTCCAAGTGTTTTGGAGACCCCCCCAACCACAAATTTAGTTTTGTTGATACTTCATAACTATAATTTTTCTATAGATATGCAGGGTAACTGAAATGTGACTTCTTTGAGAGAGTTGTTTGACACCCAAGGCATAGTGACCCACAGTGGTTGAGAACCACTGCTCTAAGGCCTGGTAGCTTCTCTGAAAATACTATTGAACATAGTTGTGTATGAAATGTATAATTATCAGTACACTACTCAATTGTCAATTATTCTGGTATTATTTATGGCTAATTAATTTTTGAAAAATTTAGGAATCTTATAGACTAACAGAAGAGATAATTTATATTTAATTAAATTAGTCCACAGATAATGCTAATGGTTTAATTATTATTATTATTATTATTATTTGTTTTTGTTTTTGTTTTTTATGGTTTTTAGAGACAGGGTGTCTCTGTAGCTTTGGAGTCTGTCCTGGAACTCAATCTTGTTGACTAGACTGGCTTCAAACTCACAGAAATCTGCCTGCCTCTGCCTCCTGAGTGCTGGGATTAAAGGGGTGCAACAGCACAGCCTGACTTAAACAGTATTTTCTATAAAAGAAAAAGATTGACAATACTTACATATCATAAAAAAAAACCAAACAAACACAAAAAAGTGTCTGTTTTCCCACTTAGGGTCTCCTGTGTTCTAAGGGGGAAGTATTTGCTTCTCTGGAAGGCTTAGAGGAAATTTTATGAAGAAAAACTGTGAGTTCTGTGTTCTGTCACAAAGATTTCATTATGCACTTTAACAAGTCTGGCCTTTTCTGCAGAATACAAAGGCCCTCTGCTGCATCAAGTTTGTGAAATGCTTGCATTAGTGCATATGAAGCACTAATGATGTGACACTATGAATTCATTCACGTACCACACAACTATATTCCTGGGCCTCATCTCCTTTTTCTCCAAAGTGAGTCAATCCCAGAATGCAAAGATGTTTGTCTTCTTGCAGTGTAGAAAGTCCTACAACCCCTGAGTAAAGCAACATGTAAATAAATATGAAAAGAGGCCAAGCTCAATGACATAAACCAAATGCATATCAATAAAAACTCTGGGGCTCCAGCAGTGAATATAAGAGTGAAAATACACCATTAATTTATTTTTATACTTTAAATTTTGTTTATGTTCATGCATGTAAACAAGAATATAACCTAAAACCAAAACTACTAACTTATATAACAAAAGCTTCAAGAAAATTAGAACATTTCAAAATTGTTTGAGGTGAATAAGATCCAAAACAAACTATGCAAGGTACATATAACACAGTTTTATTTCTACATGATTAGCTTATACCATATAGGATTGTACTTGTTCAAGTACATAAACTATCATTCATCTTATGACATAACATAAATCTCCCTGAGAAAAAAAGTCAGATGAAAAGTTTTCACATAGATTTTAAAATTACTTTTACTTAATATATCTCAGTCTTTGATCCAGAAAAATCTATTCCTCCCAAATGTGGGTTTTGTGATATATAATATATTAGCACCTCAAAGTTTAACTCTTTTCAAAACTTGTTTTCCAAGGCTTCTAAATTCTATTATACATAGATTATAGAAAAATGTGTGTATGTGGTAGTTGGGAAAGTGTGGGGGAGTGTTCATGCACATGTGTGTATTTATAAGCATTTGATATTTTCCTGTAAATTTAGAAGAGAACTTCGTCAGTAACTAAGAATCTTGAAACAGAATTTCTGGAACCAACTCTAATCTTTATTGAGAAATATTTAAAGGCTACAATCTTCTAGATTCAGGAAGTCTGTTCATAAGAAAGTCAATGTGGAGTTTCAAAGGAAACTGTACACTCTTTAAAGGATGCATAAATTATTTCTTCTGATGCTACAAGGAGTGCACAATTATGACAAGCAATTCTAACAAATATTTTAGGTCATTTTCTGTTATCATTTGATCCAAACCTCCTACTTCAATTATTTTTTTACAAACTTGATAGAAAAAAATAGTTACGTATATGACTGATAAACTGTGGTCAGCTATTGCTATTCTAGTCCAATCAAGATTTGTACAATTCCATGTGTTATAATGGATTTTAAACAAGATACGATTTTCATAAACTTCTCAAGTGTAACAAACATATTTAAACATGATTATTGGATTTTATTCTCTTCCTTAAGTCTCTTAATACAACATTTTAGTAACACCTTTAGGTACTGAATACGAGAAGAATTTTTTAAAACATTGAAAAATGTGGGCAAAAAATTTGTCATGTATTTCAATAAGGAGCTAGCAATTAGCTTATCATCAATGCCATGTCAACATATAAAAATAAGCACCTTAATATTTGTTTTAAAGTTAATTTCTATCACTGCAATAAAAATAGGTAAGATAAATTACAAGAGGGAAAAGTTGACTTAACACCATATATTCTGAAGTTTAAGGACATGTGTTCTGGGTTCTTGTAATTTGGGGCATGTGACAAGACTCCACAACATGGTATGAAATACATGACAAAGGAGAAGATTTTAACAATGGGAGTAGAAATACAAGAGCAAGGAGGAGGAAGGGCAACATTCCTAAAAGAAGGAATATTTTAGGGTGCAGGATGAAGATCCAGTGTCCTGGCTTCCTTCAATAAGCCTGTCTATTGTTTTTGCCATTACACAAATAAGGACAACATTCAGAGCCCAGAAATTTAGCATGTGAACCTTTGAATGTCAATCAAGCAGATGGTGGGTTGTCTCAGTGAGTAAGAGCACTGACAAGGCAGGCATGAGGACCTGAATTCAAATACCAGGCATCCATAAAAAGCAATCATGAGTTTGTGTCAATAATTCTAAGGCTGTGGGAGATTGAGTCACGAGGACTACTGGAGATTGTTGTCACTATCCTGTCCCTAGCTTCGAGAACTCAAGAAATTGGACTTGAAAAGAACAAATAATCCAATAAAGAAAATGAGCACAGACCTAAATAGAGAACTCTCAACAGAGGAATCTAAAATGGCTGAGAGACACTTAAGGAAATGCTCAGAATCATTAGTTATCAGAAAATGCAAATCAAAACAACTCGGAGATTCCATCTTACACCTGTAAGAATGGCCAAGATCAAAAACAATGATGATAACTTATGTTGGAGAGGCTGTGGGGTAAAGGGAACACTCCTGCATTGCTGGTGAGAGTGCAAGCTGGCACAGCCCCAAGATGAAAGAAGAGAGAGAGTGCAGGACGCAAAGGCACTCTTTATCATGCATGTGTTTACAGAGCCCACATTGATACTAACACATGCACATATACAAACACATGCAAAGAAACTCAACAACCAATGTAACAAGAGTGTAACATCCTACATAATGAAATCTATGGTCATCAATAGTCTATGCCAGCCATAATTCACAAAACTAAAAGTTCTGAACAAGATTATTCAGTTGTTGAAATGTTAATGTTAATAAAAATGTACATACTTACTATTAATATAAAAAATCTAATCTGAGTGTGCTTTGTAATTAACATAAGAATTCCATTAATTTGTTTGGTTCATTTGTATTTTGTTTTTGAGACAGATCTCATTATGTAACCCTGGCCTTCCTGGATCTCACTGTACAGACCTCTATGTTCTCAAACTCAGAAATTCTCCTTCATGCCCCTCCCAAGCACCAAAATTAAAGGTGTGTTCAGCCTTGTTCAGATCATGTTTTATCTTTAAGTGACACATTAGTTGAAGATGTGTGACTAGCACAACTCGTAAATGCTAATTTTTGAATATATATTTCCAATAATTATCTGTAAAAAATAATCCTGAATTTTGAAGCAAAGTTACTCTTTAATACTAATTATTATCTCTTAACATCATTTCCCCCCCTTTCTTTCCAGAAGATGCTGCTGTAAATGCATAGACAGCAAATTGCCTGTTCTGAAGCCCCAAGTCAAAGCCATAGCTGTGTAAAAGAGAGTGATTTCTTTTATACTTATTTTATTTTTTTCATTTCACCCTGTGATTATTGCAACCTTAAAAAAAAACAAGGAATCATAAAACGTAAAAGCTTTTCTAAGAAATCCATTTACGTTATCTGATTGAGGAACGAAGCACAGAAGAAGATTGGATTAAGATGGGATCCAGCACTGAAGATTTAGGAGTAGGATGTAAAAGAGGCAACTGACATGCATTTGAAACAGTAGCACTATTCAAAGGATTCATTTTAACTGAAATTCTGGTGCTCAAGTTTCGAACCAGCACACATGCAAAAGAGAGTACTAAAGAAGGGAAATAAATTAAAATAGTGTTTAGATTAAATTTATGTCAAATGAAACAATTTCCTCACTGTCACTTATTTCAAGATGTACTGAATAAAAACTGTTACGCCAAAATGTCACATTTCAAACTGACATGATATGGTTGGTGATTCTTTTTCTGAGGAACTCTTTACTACAATTTGCAATATAAAATCTGGGTGATAAAACCAAAAATAAATTCTCAAATTACCTACCTCTGCTCTCTGCAAATAAATGAAAGATTTGTTATTGTAATATAAAATTTCTTTTTAATATCTCTATCAATAGAGTTACCAAGGAAACTATAGTATATCTAAGTCTCCAAGGACACCTGTACTTGAAGATGACCACACTCAAATATATGTGAGCATACACACCCACAACTTAGCACTTGGTTAGTTTTCTGATTTATGTTATAGATTTTTCCCTAAAAGAAATTTCATAATTTTTCCCTTTCCTTTCATTTTCATAAACTGATAGTTCAAAAATGAAATGTTTTCCAAGTGTCTTGTGGCTAGAATATTAAAAATAGCTGTTTTAAATGTGCTAAGACCAGAATCTCATATAGAGAAAAGATTAAGAGAATAGTTGCCTTTTGGCCAAAAAAAAAAAAAAAAGAAGCATAATACACATCTCAAAATTTTACTATCAGAAGTTTTATTAAGCCTGAATATAGTGAAGAAAAATGACCAAGTCCACATCTCCCAGTCACAGCACTCACTCTTCTCAAGTATATCAAAAAAGGGATCAGATTATATTTTACAAAATCTTTGTTTTAATAATATATGTAATAAAAATGTGAGTAATTGCTGAAAAATTTATTCATTTATTTATAAAGTAACAAATAATTTGGAAAGAAAGATTATTCTTGGAATGTGCACATTTTTTAAAATAGAAAAAGTGATTTGTGGTATATTTTGACTTTGGAAAATAAAAAATAAATACTATATAGAAAGAAATAATGTGATCATTACACAATTAATAAATAAAATTTAAACTAATAGTGAAGATCAATAAATAACATAGAACATGTGTGAAGATGATATGAAACACAGGTCAGCATGGAGAGTCCAAAATGTTCAACCTTTGTTCAGTGACTGCATGTATCCCTCTATAGCTATAAATGCTGCCCAGGACAAATCATTCACTTACTTAAAATATTACACTATTTTTTTTTGTAGTCCAGATTCATTATTCTCCCTATGAATGGTGTGAATGACAATGTACTGTCATGTTTTGAAAAGTATCAACAAGTCTCATAGAATATAATGAGAAGGGGTTTTTGCCTAAGAGCCTTCCGAGGGAGTATACTATACATTGTACCTGATAATAATTATTGCTGACTGTTCTTTTTTCATTGTTGTTGTTGTAAGCATATGGAATGAGTGAGTGTGTATGTGTGTGTATGGTGAATAGAAGATTGTGTGTGTGTGTGTGTGTGTGTGTGTGTGTGTGTGTGTGTGTATTTGTGGGGGTATCATTACAGGATTGTATGTGGGTCTGGATATGTTCTAAAGTGTCATGATTGCTTAGCAACCTCTCTTACCTACTAAACCATTCATCTAACCATGTGACTCCTAATTTATTTTAAATTAAAAATGTAAGAGTGTAAGTTGCTAGTTTACCCACTGTAACCTTGTAGCATTTTAATTCCAACACCCAGAAAATGACATATTATTCATGACAAAACTAGAGGGCCTGGGCTCAGTAAGCAGAAGAACATGTTCACAGACCTCACAAGATAGCTTTTATCCCCAGATCTTACCAAATGACTCACACGATTTCTCCTTAGACCTCAATAAGTATATCGTACCACAGGTGTATCTACTCTCTATCTTCCTCTCTTTCTCTTTCTCTCTGTCTCTATTTCTCTTTCTCTGTGTCTTTCTCATGCTTGCATAGGAAAACAAAATGCACCTCACAAATTCATTTTTTGTAGATAAATATTAATATATGTAAATAATTACAATAAATATCCTGCTATTAACAGATTTTATTATTTTAATAAGATAAAGAGTAATGAAAGAATAATGAAACAAGATACTTCAATAATAAAAATATCAAGAAATTGGAATCATAATATTAGAATACCTTTATTTGCAAAGACTGCTAAGAAATTAAAATACTTTATTTCATGGCATAATATTTCATCAGATTTGATTATTTCTATTTGTAATATATCTGGCATTATATTTAATATATGTTTTGGAAAGATTTATTTGTCTTTTAAGGCACAGTTTCCCAATCAAGGAACTTTAGTTGCACTGTGAGAAAGTTTTTTTTGTATGTTCTGACAGCAAAACTGCACGTATTTTGCAGAATTTTTAATCTATTGGAGAAAAGGCTGGGAGGATGTCAAAGCATTGGCAAGAATCTATGAAAAATAGTATGAGATATTATTCTAATATGATGAGTGTAACCAAAGTGATGGCATTCACATGATAATGAACTTCACATACTAGGTCTAATAACAATCAACTCAATTGTAAATCATAACCAAACACATTGTTAATTATTATTTCTAAGCAATAGCACAAGTAAACAACTGTTTAGATTGCTAAAAGTATTTAAATTTTTTTCTTTATTCTTAAAAATGAATATACAATGAAATATAGTAACTCATACTTTCAATTTCTCTGTTCCCACTCTCTCCATGGGTCTCCCAACATTGCCCAATCCAAACTTCACATCTATGGTAAATTGTTTTTGATGTTCAGCAAATCTAGTTCTGTCCACATGTGTACTGTTTACAAAAAATTATTCATATTTTATAACTGTTAGATTATAGTTAATTGTATAGTGTTTATTTTTTTATTTTTATTTTTTGTTTTTCGAGGCAGGGTTTCCATGTTACAATCTTAGCTGTCCTGAAACTAGCTCTTGTAAACCAGGCTGGCCTCGAACTCACAGGAATTGACCTGCCTCTGCCTCCCAAGTGCTGGGATTAAAGGCGTGCGCAACCACTGACCAGCCGATTTTATAGTTTTCAATAACATCACAATTACAGCAAAAATAAAGAGTTTTCTCTTAAGATTTACTAATTTTATTTCATATATATGAGTGAACTGATTGCTTGCAAGTTCATCTCATTCAGGGAGTGATCTTGGAGGCCAGATTACCGAAAGAGATACACTGGAATTGGATTTACAGAGGTTGTAAGTCATCATATAGAGACTGAGAATCAAAACCATATTTTTAACAAGGGCAGCAAGTATTCTAAGCCATAGTGAAATTACTCTAGTTGCAATAATAAAGACATTTTATCTATGATACTATGACATTCAGTGTTTAAATTTAAATTAAAAAAGATGATGAAAATCAATGTCCCTTGGTCAGTTTTTAACAAACCTTTTAGTTAACATTTTGTTAACATCAGCCTAACCTTTTAGTTAGGCTAACATTTCACTCAAACTTTTGCTTATATTCTGTAATTTAGTTTCCTCTTTAACACTAAAGGGCAGAAAATTTAATGTCATTGTAGCAAAGATAAATTCTTTGTTATAAATTTAATATCATTACAACAAAGAGCTTATGCAAACTAATCAAAAGGCAGAGAGAGAACATACAAAAAAAGTCAATAATAAAAAGGAGGACATAACAACAGACACTGAGAAAATACAAAGAATGATTAGCTCGTTCTACAAAATCCTGTACTCCACAAAACTGGAAAATGTAAAAGAAATGGACATTTTTCAGGATAAGTACCATATACAAAAATTAAATCAAGATCAGGTTAACAATTTAAATAGACCTATAACGTACAAAGAAATAGAAGCTGCTGGTGGGAGTGCAAGCTGGCACAGCCGCTATGGACGTCAGTGTGGAGATTACTCAGAACATTAGGAAACAACCTTCCTCAAGACCCAGCAACACCACTTTTGGGTATATATCCAAAAGATGCTCTATCATGTACCAAGGACACGTGCTTAGCTATGTTCATAGCAGCATTGTTTGTCATAGCCAGAATCTGGAAACAACCTAAATGCCCTTCAACCGAAGAATGGATAAGGAAAATGTGGTACATTTACACAATGGAGTACTACACAACAGAAAATAATAACGACATCTTGAAGTTTGCAGGCAAATGGTTGGAGCTAGAAAACATCATTTTGAGTGAGGTAAACCAGACACAGAAACTATGTACTCACATGTGCTCACTCATAAGTGGTTTTTAAACATAAAACAAAGAAAACCAACCCACACATCACAATCCCAGAGAACCTAGACAACAATGAGGGCCTTAAGAGAGACTTAAATAGATCTAATATACATGGGTAGTAGAAAAAGACAAGATCTCCTGAGTAAATTGGGAGCATGGGGACCTCGAGAGAGGGTTGAAGGGAGGGGAGAGGCAGAGAGGAGAGCAGAGAAAATGTAGAGCTCAACAAAAATCAATTTTTAAGAAAAAAAGATGATAGAGGCTGTCATCAAAAGTCTCCCAGCCAAATAAAGCCAAGGGCACAATGGTTTTAACAGAATTCTACCAGAACTTCTAAGAAGAGCTAACACCTATGGTCCTCAAATTATTCAACATAATAGCAACAGAAGGAACATTGCCAAACTCTTTCTATGAGGTTACAGTTACCCTGATACTGAAACCACATAAAAACTAAACTCAATCAAGCAAAAAAGAGAATTGCAGAACAATGTTCCTCATGTACATCGATGCAAAAATACTCAATAAAATACTGTCAAATCAATTCCAAGAACACATAAAAAAATCATCCACCATGATCAAGATGGCTTCATTCCAGAATGCAGGGATGGTTCACCATATGAAAATCTATAAATGTAATTCACTATATAAATAAACAGGAAAAAACATATGGTCATATCACTACATGCTGAAAAAACATTTGACAAAATCCAACATCACTTCACAACAAAGGTCTTGGAGAGATCAGGGACACAAGGTACATATCTAAACATAATAGAAACGATATACAGCAAGCCTAGAGACAACATCAAATTAAATGGAGAGAAACTCAAAGCGGTTCCACTTAAATCAGTCACAAGAGAAGGCTGTTCATTCTTTCAATATTTATTCGACATAGTTCTTGAAGTTCTACCTAGAGCAATATGACAATAAAAGAGATCAAGGAAATAAAAATCGGAAAGAAAGAAGTCGAACTTTTGCTGTTTACAGATGATAAGATAGTATATATACGTTACCCCAAGAATTGTACAAGTGAACTCTTACAGCTGATAAAAACCTTTAGTAATGTGTCAGGATACAAGATCAACTCAAAAAAATTAGCAGCCCTCCAATATACAAATGATAAAGAAGCTGAGAAAGAAATCAGAGAAACATCACTATTCACAATAGCCACAATTAACATAAAATACCTTGGGGCAACACTAACCAAAGAGCTGAAAGACCTGTTGGATAAGAACTTTGAAGAATGTAATTGAAGAGGATATCAGAAAAGGGAAAATTCCCATACTCTTGGATAGGTAGAATCAATATTAAATAAATAAATAAATAAATGGATGACAATCCTACTGAAAGCAATCTACAGAGTCAATGCAATCCCCATCAAAATCCCAACACAATTTTTCACAGACCTCAAAAGAACAATACTCAACTTCATATGGAAAAATAAAAGACCCTGGATAGCCAAAATAATCCTGTACACTAAAGAGACTCCCAGAGGCATCACCATTTCTGATATCAGGTGTTATTATGAATGAAATGAAAACAGCTTGGTATTGGTATAAAACAGACAAGATTTTATGGAATCGAATAGAAAACCCGGATATTAATTCACACACTTATGAACACCTAATTTTTATAAAGAAGCTAAAGTTATACAATGAATAAAAAGAAGCATCTTCAAAAAAGAGTGCTGGCATAATTGGTTGTCAGCATGTAGAAATATGCAAATAGATACATACCTATCCCCATGCACAAAGCTCAAGTCCAAATGGATTAAAAACCTCAATATAAATCTGACTTCTCTGAACCTGGTAGAAGAGAAAGTGGGAAGCAACCTTCAATGCATTGACACAGGAGACTACTTCCTAAATATAACCTAAGTAGCAATGACACAGAGAACAATAAATAAATGGAACCTTCTGAAATTGAGAAGTTTCTGTAAAGCAAAGGACACAGTCAATAAGACCAAAAGGCAGCCTACTAAATGTGAAAAGATCTTCACAAACCACACCTAAGACAGAACTGATCTCCAAAATATATAAAGAACTCAACAAATTAGATATCAAAATATCAAATAATTTAATTAAAAATGGGGTACAGATCTAAACAGAGAATTTTCAACAGACGAATTTCAAATGACTGAAAGACTCTTAAGCAAATGTTCAATATCCTTACCCATCAGGGAAATGAAAATCACAACGACTCTTAAATAATATCTTACACCAGTCAGAATGGCTAAGATCAAAAACACCAATAATAGATTACACTGGAGAGGATGTGGAGTGATGAGAACACTCCTCCAACACAAGTTTGTCCAACCACTCTGGAAATCAGTATGGCAGTTTCTCAGAAAATTGGCAATCAATCTAACACAAAACTCAGCAATACCACTCTTGGGCATAAACCCAAAGGATGCTTAAACATACTACAAGGACATTTGTCCAACTATGTTTATAGCAGCATTATTTGTAATATCCAGAACCTTGAAAAAACCTAGATGCCCTTTAACTGAAGAATGGATAAAGAAAATGTGGTACATTTACACAATTGAGTACTTCTCAGTGGTTAAAAACAATGATAATTTGAAATTTGCATGCAAATGGTTGGAACTAGGAAAAACCATCCTGAGTGAGGTAACCTAGACCCAAAAAGATGAGCATGGTATGTACTCACTCATAGGTGAATACTAACTGTAAAGCAAAGATAAGGAGTCTATAATTCATGATCCCAGAGAAGCTAAGTAACAAAGAGAACCCTATGAGAAACATTTGTAGATCACCCAGGGAAGGGGAAACAGACAAGATCTCCTGAGAAAATTGGGAGTTTGGAGGTGGGGGTATAAGGGAAGGAAGATGAGAAGGATGGGAGGGAGTGGGGGACATTCCACAGAAAAGTGTATATAGAAGAAAGAATTTTTGTGAGTGATGGAGAGAATTTTCATGTTACTTAAATTTTGGGAAAGCAGCCAGGTCATTAGTGAATGAAAGCATGACCAATCTCATCTACAAAGCAAGTTCAAGGACAGCCACAGAATTACACAGAGAAACCCTGTCTCATGAAACTTAAAAAAAAAAGAAAGAAAAGAAAATGTAAAAAAAGAAAACTAAAGACCTATGTAATGTAGAAAAGATTTCTGAATTGATTTGATTATGAAAGGAAAAAAATAAAACTTCCATCAATAAGAGGGAATAGACTAACAGAAATTGTGGTACATTTTACTAATGCTGAAATTGCCTCATTATTTGCAAACAATGAACAGTAACAAAGAGATTGAAGTAATCTTTGGGAGTGATTAAATACAAATATCCCCAAATAAAGAAATTTCAATTAAAAAAATAAACTATGGTGGTGATCAAGATATTCATCAGTGTGACTATGGGACAATGCTAGTTCCGGCACCCTCTTCTCTGCTGCCCAAGGACCTAGCTGGGAACATCTCTGTGGACACCTGGGATCTCCTCTAGAGGCAAGTATCTTGCCAGTCCTAAAGTGATTCCAATAATGTAGATATCTTATTCCCTTCTCCAATATCCACCTTTCCTCCATCTCCACCCTCCCACTCCCCCAAGTTCTCCCCAGTCCTTCCCTTCTCCCTTCTCCTTCCCCCTCTCCCCTTCCCCCAATCCCCCTACCCCCACCTGTATCCCCGCCCCCATATTCCCAATCTTGATCACCACCATAGAAATTTCGTCTGATGGATGGAGATAGAGACAGAGACCCACATTCACAACATAGCAATGGATTGAGCTCCCAAGGTCCAGTCGAAGAGCAGAAGGTGGGAGAAGATGAGCAAGGAAGTTAAGACCCTGAGGGGCTGGACCACACACTGAGACAGTGTGCCTGATCTAATGGGAGCTCACCAAATCCAGCTGGACCAGGACTGAATGAGCATAGGATCAAACTGGACTCTCTAAATGTGGCTGCCAATGCGGACAGAATGAGAAGCCATCAACAATGACACTAAGACCTATCTCCTCTGCATGTATTATCTTTTTGGGAACCTAGTCGATTTGGATGCACACCTTCCTAGGCCGGGATGGAGGGGGGAGGGCCTTGGACTTCCCACAGGGCTGGACACCATGCCCTCTTTTAAGGAAGCAGCAGGAGGGAGGAGGGGGGAGCGGGAGGGGACTGGGAGAAGGGGAGGAAATGTAAATTTTTTTTGAATGGAAAAAATAAAAGAATATGGGAAAAAATTAGGTGAATAATGGTAAATGAATGATGATAGAATAAATAAACTATGCTGTGAATATGTATAGTTCATATCATATTTATAGATTTTAAAGTTAAGTCAAGAATATAACACTTTCCCAAATTAGTCATGGTCCATACATTTTTGCTTGTAAATAAATATATGATATGCTACAAAAAAACCCTCTGAGAATCCATCTAACATCTGTAAGAATGGCCAAGATGAAAAACACTGATGACAACTTATGATAGAGAGGTTGTGCGGTAAAGGGAACACTTCTTCATTGCTGGTGGGATGCAAGCTGGTACAGCTCCTTTGGATGTTAGTGTGGCGATTTCTCAGTAAATATCTCCAGACCCAGTAATATATATCGAAAGGATGCTCAATCGTACCACAAGGACATGTGTTCAACTATGTTCATAGCAACATCATTTGTCATAGCCAGAACCTGGAAAAAACCTGACTTCTTGATGGCTAATTCTGGTCAGCTTGCCTCCAGATTCAGATTTAACTTTACTGTATTAGTTGAGGAGTATGATCAAACATCCTCCAGTTCTATGGAGATGCATACTTCACTACTTCTGTCCTATTGTTCCTAGTGTCTTATAAAATGTGTGTCCCTACAGATTTGATGAATCGGGCTGAATTGTGATATATTTTCAATTACATTATTGTAATAACACTTAATTTATTCACTTTGCTGAGGATTATGGTATAGAATCCTTTTGTTGCAAACAAAATATAAGGCCATTTTCCTTTCACTTTGAAATTTCACTGCTATTTTAATTAGGATTCAAATATCAGTATAACATTCATTCCTTTGTTTGTTTGCTTGCATTGAGCATTTTATTTAATTTAAAATTATTGCCCATTAGAGAACACAAGAACTTAAATTTATTGGGAAATTAGTGTAAAAACAAAAATACTAAACAGAAGTTTACACGTGAAAACATCATTAAGTAGACATGTGATGAACCAATATAGAAATCAAAACAGATTATCAGAAACAATTTCGAAAACAATAATAGTAACAATAACAAGCTAATCAACTCACGTTTTTCACGGCATTGGAAATTTGAAGTATAACTAGCTGTCAGCATCCAGTAAAATGGCTGAATCAAGATCAACAGGAGTTCTTTAGTAGATATCATGTCAAGACAAAGGCCTCTTTGTTGTTCTTGTTACTATAATCAGTTTACCTTGTTTGGTTTTAATTTACTGACCATGTTTCACTCTGTATCCAAACTAGATTTAAACTCTTGATTTATTCTAGTTACTGGTAACATGTTAGGCATATGTCACTATTCCAAGACAACTGAATTTTAATTAAGTAAAATATACCTTCAGCTTCATACTAATAACTTTCCATAATGCTGCGTCAAAATTCCTAAGAAGCATGAAATAAAGGCACAAAGGAATTATTTTGAATTAGTGATGGATGGGATGTAATTGGAGACAGAGAAAGCATGACGGCAAAAGCTGGAAATAGCTTGTCATGTTGTTTCGGTTGTCAGGAGTAGGAATAAACCAGAAGGATTTTGTTATAAAAATCTTGAAAGCCTCCCCTCAGGGATGAGCTTCCTCCAACCAACTGTCTCTTAAACTTTCCACAACCCTCTCAAATAATTCCACTAGATGGGACCAAGTGTTAGAACACATGAGTCCTCAAGGGACATTTTTTATTCAACCCATAATATACCAAGAAAACGAATAGATATTTAGAGAGAAGAGGTATATAATGTTACTGGTTCACAGCATTTTGTGTCCATCAAGTTGCATATAGTGATGCACTTTTATTATCATAGATATTAAATAAAGTTAAAACATGATGAATTATGTTCGCCCTATATATTATATTTGTTTTATCTTACTTAATGTAATCACTGTCATAGATATTTATTGTAACTCTGCTGTCATATATGTTCAAATGTTTTCTCAACAGTATTATATAACATTGTTTGGAATGTTATAAACATTGTCATTCTAAATGTTTCTGTCCACATAATTGTTCTAACATACATGAAAATTATAACAAAACTAATGTCATAGGTATATTATAGTAAATATAATTATAATTATATTTCTTTGTTAACTACACAAAACATTAAAATAGTTGCTGAGAAATATGATACACACATACAAACTTTTTTTCCTGAAAGTCCTTTAGGTTTTTCACGCAGACGATTTTAATGAGAAACAACTGTCACCATTCTTTCTTGTCGACCAGGAGTTGATACGACGTTGGCACAGAAAGTGAAAGAATGACAGCGGCAGAATCAGCTACGTGCTGTATAGACAAGGAGTCTCCTGAAGATTTCATATCGCATGTTGTTCAGTGGTTGGCATTTTTAAAGGTCACTTTGATCCTCAGTAGTAGTCAGTTATTAAACAGAAAGTGTTACTGACAGTTAAACACTGCTGCACAATTAGCTAAGGTGTGAAGCATTCCATTTCTGAAAGTAACACTGTTCATTGGGAAAATCTTCTCGATATAGTCCTTAACTAATCTGTATATAAGTTATGCCATTTCTGTTACCTAATCACTTCAAAGTTCCAGACTGTAAAAAAGTATTTTTCAGAATTTGAATCTTTATGTTTGCTTTGAAGACTTAGATTTCCTTCTTTAATGCCTGCTCCGTTAATATTTAGGCATAATATTTACAATGAGCTGAATCCTATGAAAGTAGTAAAAGAATATATAGTCTATATATACTGAATTTTGTAAATATTGTCATAGTTGTATTAATAATTAGTAATAACTTAAAGCAGTTAGCAAATGCAGAGGATTAAATATTCTCTAAGAATGTTCTTATTTTAAACTTGTACGTGTGAATTTGAAATAATTAAATAATATGACGCTGGTCTTATATGGAAATTAAACCCAATGCTAGTAGATGTTCTGAAAGAAATATCTAAAGATCAAGCTTTAGGAGGCCATAAATTTATGTATAATGATGATACTTTTATAGTTATTGTCAAGGAAAATAATGTGTGTTTTAGGCATTCGTGTTCTAGATGGCCTCATATTTTTGTGCATAGTTTCCAGAATAAAAAATTAAATGATATTTTTAATTCATATCATTGATATTTCATTGATACTGAAAAATTCTTTTAGGCTTTTAATTTTAGACTACTACTATAATGAGTAAATTATGAAAGGAGAAGAATCTAAAACACAACCAAACTCCACACTTAAGCAGAAATTCCAAACTTAAAAGAGACAGGTATGTAGTTTGTTTTACCCTTAGTAATTTAAATCTGTTTGAAAAAATATAAAAATAATTGGAAAGTAATTCAGAGAGATGATTGATTTCATCCCAGATAATTATAGCATGAATTCTTTACTCCACTGATCTCTAAAAGGCATTTAATTCATTATGCTTTACATAATTTTATTCAGGATGTGAGGGATTACAGATAGCCATATTTTCAGTACATGAATTTAACATTTCACTTGAATATTCCTGTAGTACTTACTTCTAAGTATTGTCTAATCGACGATTGGTGAATTTTACTTGTAATGCTGTTCTTAATCACATATATTTATATATATACAAACATGTATTTTAACAATGTGTTCCAATGGCCTATATTGAAGAGATGCAAAGATAAGCTTCAGAAGAACCCTCAGTGAATGCACAAATTATGGCAGGGGGCTATGTGTGCCGAAGTCCTGGAAAAAAATTCCTCAGAACTGTAGGTAGACCTGGTACAAGTGGCCTTGGTGAAACCCACAGTATGGCTCCCCAAAAATCAGATGTTTTAATTACTTGTTTGTATTTACTATCCTCATAAATAATCAATTTAAGGATGTTATACAGAATAAAATTAAATGCTGTAAGTGAACAAATAAAATATTTACTACTACCAAAAAGATTAAATGTGTATGTAGTCCATGTATTAGTCTTCATTTTCAATGTATTCCATCTTAAAAATTCTTCACGAATAAACACTTTAAAACGTTTAACTCTTGACAGCTTTCACAATGGCTTTTGTTTCATTTCTTTATAGAAATAGTGTGTTTTCTAAACAAAATAGAGTGATACAATTTCAAGACATGTATTTGAAATATCCAATTATTTCTTCTAGGTAAATTATTATCTTTAATCAATGGGCTTTGACATTAGATTGATTAATAATAAGATTTTTTTGAATGTTGAGGACCATTTTCATAGATATATAAAGAAAAAATAAGGGAAAGTAAATCGTAGTTCTTTGGTCACTGCCTGGAAGAGGAAGACATGATCAAAAAGAAAATAGCCATGTGATTTGAGTTAAACTGACTTGGAGTCCAGCCTTATGGTTGATTAAAAGTCAGATGGTGAGGAGTGAACTCAGGTGAGAGATTGAGAAAGCAAGAGTGAAGTCACAAAGACTTAGGCTCTGATCTACAGCTGAAGGAAAAAGACAAAGGAGAGGTAACAGAAAAATTATAACTTTCTGAGTTTGGTAGACAAGAAAGAACTTCCTGGAAGACCTGGAGCAGCTATATCTGGAGTTGAGAATTCTTGAAGGGAAAAGAACATTATTTCCTTAAAGTAGGAATGATTCTCCCTATTTCTTTAGCATGGCTTAGGGTAAACTGCCTTACTGAGAAGTAGGTCCTTGGTCAAAGGACTGTGAGATCAATTGGATTCATTCTTTTAAATATTTTAAATGGTCTATAAAATAAAATATATTTTTCAAAAATTAGCTTCTAATTCAAACAAAAGGGCACTGATACCAAATATTACTCCATAAATGCAAGTCATATAAGTATTAAGAGTATAATTCACCTGTCTGAGATGTTTTTAAATTAGCTTTCATCTCAGGAAATGTGCTACCATTCTTTTTGGGTCTGAAATCCAGGTTGGAAGTATCTTTAGACGAAGAGTTTTCTAAAGAGTCTCCATATAGTTTCTTTAATTATCTGGTCACTAAGGGTGTGGATTAATGAATGCAGCATAGGTATGACTACTATATAGAAGAAAATAACCAAGTGCCCTCATCCTACATTGTACCTGGATGATGACTGCAGCTATATGTGAATTAAGAAATGATACAGGAACAGCACAACCAGGATTTGAAAGATGTAAGTGAATAGAGCTTTGAGTGGGGGCGACAACTGAATGCATGTGAACTATGGCAATATCTGCACTACTAGGCCGTGTATAAGAAAGAAAAATCAGGCAAAGCACAACTATAGTAATTACAGGTTTTATATGATGTAAGTATTCAAAAAGGAAGACCAAAAGATACATATTCTAGTGAGTTTCTATACATAGGTATGATCAGAAGTGGGGTTACATAAGGAAGTATGGGTAGAAAATAAGTTGTGACCTAATAATGGCATTAACCTTAAGTGAATTTAGTAGGTATGTTTGTTCAGATTCTTGTCACCATTCTGTCTTCAGCACATGGATGTTAACTTATTGTAGCTAAAGGTTTAACATATCTGAGATGATGTGCTATTATCTGCTTCTTGGCTCAAGAGCAAGAGTAGGGTAAGAGTGATCTGCCTCTATTTGTTACTTGCTCAAACAATACTCAGTCATATTTTAGAGTCACAGGACTCTACCAAGACCAATAAAATGCAATACTTGAAAATTTCCTCTTCTAACTAAAGTAATTTATATATGTATATACAAAGTATGCACATATATTTATATATAGTAATACATATATATGTATATACATTATAACAATAGTAATGCTATTTATTCATTGTTTTCAGACTTCTTTTGTATAGATATTCATAGTCACAAAGTTTGCTGACTTAAACAAAGGAAACCAATTAAAACTTTGGAGGGTAATTAGCTTGAGATTATGAAGCAGAACTACTCTTTTTGTTAAATATAATAATTCAAATAAATTAGAAAGAACAACTAAAGTAAAAAGATATGGGCTGTGGTGGTGCACACCATTAATCTCAGCACTCGGGAGGCAAAGGCAGGTGGATCTCTGTGAGTTCGAGACCAGCCTGGTCTATAAGAGCTAGTTCCAGGACAGGCTCCAAAACTACAGAGAAACCCCTGTCTCAAAAAAACCAAAAAAAAAAATAAATAAATAAAATGATGTAGTTGATATTCACTCTGTCCTTGACTATTGACTATCTAATTCAATAGAGGCTGTTATAATTGATAATTTGTATTTTTTGAGATTTTTAAAACCATAATGTTAACAAAAAAAAGATTCCCAAAGTACACAGATGTCAATTTCAACATGTTGGATCCACATTAACTAAACTCAGATTCATGAAACCAGTTTCTCTCTAACCTTCAGTATATAACGTGTGTGATATACAGGGCATATTAATATTATCATATAAAACAAGAAAATTATAACATTGATGATTATAATAAAGTTCCAGATGAAGTAATTACTTTATCTTCCAGATTTTCAGGTCAGAATAGTTTACTTATTAAAATATCTTTTAACAATCTCCCCCATTTCGTTATGATGTTAAAAATACGGAGTACTTTATATTTTTTAGTGTTTATTTGTCTATATCCTTGAAGATAGATTTGTGTGTGTGTGTGTGCACATTTGTGCATGTATGTGTGCACATGTATTTGTGTCTGTGTGTGGTGTGGTGTGTGCCCATGTGTGTGTAGATGTATCTACAATGCAAAAAAACATATGTATTATACATACATTCATACCTCTCTATATGTGACTATGTGCATATCAATACAAAGGCAAAAATATTGAATAAGTAACAAAAAGATCTTGATGTTACTCCAGAAAATGTATTCACGAAAATCAAATTAAAATAAAATAGAAATTTAACTACCATGAGCACCAGGTCCATTCTTGTTGCTTCTATTTAGGTTTTCTGAATCATTCATTATAAAAGCATTTCATAAATGCAAATTAAAGCCCTTAAAATGACATGAACTTGTTCAAAAAGTAAATTATTGTGCTAATCTATTAATTCCTTCTTTTTGGAAGAACAACTTAAAGCTACTTTATAAAACAAAATGAAATGTCACATTTTTATTTTATATAAGTAATGATTATACCATTAAATCCATTTTAAGTGTTCAACTTATAGCTAAGCCAGAAATTAATATATACTGTAAATAATATTGTGTACATATTGTAACAGCAATGTAAATTTGGGGGAAATACAGCACTTCAGTTTTCTCTTTCCTCTTATTTTCTTCTTCATTGATAAATAAAATTCTGATAGAGGCTTATCTTTGCCTTTCTCTCAGCTCCACACTGCATCTCTCGCTTCATTTCTGCTAATGGACTTTCCTAATCAGCACATCTTACTATGCTATGTTTGTCATATATTTAATTCTTTTTAAAATTATGCATATCTGTTTTGGAAACTCTCAGTCAGTAGATCAAATTGATTTTCACAAATGGAGAGACTCTTATGAAAATCCTGAACTTCATTCAAATTAAAACTAACGCATATTTATTAACATTTCAATATGCTCTATCTTTGTGATACATAAATACAATTCTACCTCATTTAAATTCACTTTCAAATATAAATGTGGCAAAAACCTGTATGCAGGCTTAATGAGGAAGACTGTAAAGTATAGGCTTGCTTGAGACAGAAAGTGAGAGATGCTGGGAAAGAGATAAGAGACAAAAGAGAGTGAGGATGAGGGAGGAGGGGATTGATAGAGGGAGAAAGGAAATGAGGGAGAAGAAAGGAAAGAAAGGAAGAACTGGAGAAAATCAGATTATTTTTATTTCAAAACATTTTCATCAACATTGTATAAAGTGTTTTTTCTGTTTGTTTACACATTTAGAATAGCCATGGAATATTGTATAATGCAATATTTTAGCAAGTATAAATATATACAATATGTATTACATTAGTAGATTAAAAAATAATTTTAAATATTTTTAAAATAATTAAGCTTGAATTGCTTAATGTCCAGTGTGGATAAGAGCTAGTTAAAATACATACTATTCATTATCTTTACTTGCAAGCACAATTATATCTTTTGAGTTTCTCCTGGTCTCATATGTGGAAGTCAAAGTGAGGGCTGGGTTAATAACACCCTATTCTGTGAAGATATTATCTATATTTGCAATGTAATGAGTGAAGGTATTAAGCCTTCTTTGCAAATGAAGATACTATGGAAGAAAAAGATAGAAGATCTTGGTCAACAGCGTTTCACTGGGTCAACAGTGCATCTCAGCCCTGCCACTTCTGTCTAATTTACGGTATTTCTGTAGATTGTTGTGATAAATAATCATATTCTTGTAAATGAAGTCAAGCAGGCATTTGCAGGTGATGAGGGATTGTGGAAACAACATTTTGATATCAATAGCTTTAATTGTATATAATATGGAAAATAGCCAACATTCAGCAAAGGTAGTTTTGGGAAAAAAAATGTGACTCTGGTTGGTGCTTTCAGCAACCATAGTAGAACTAAAATCTAATTCCTCTGGTTTGTGAAAAGCAAGTGTAGGTCCATTTGTGCTGCATCTCCTTCTAGTGGGAAAGTATCATGATTAGCTCACTGGTCCCTTTATGTTCTTCTTAGCTCCTTTTTTTTTTAAAACATTATGCAGTAATATATCCATACAAACAGATTTCAGCAAGTTTAAATGCTGTTAGCTTAAAGGCATCACAAACTGCTTCTGTCTTATTAATTCTATGTTCAGAAAATAAAAAGCTTGATTTTTTTGTATTATAGTGATATCATTTTTCTTAGTTACTTAAGATTGACCAGAACAAAATACCCAGTATAAACAACTTCAGAAAAGATAGTTTTGCTTTGATTCACAATTTGGAGGTAGTGATTGTCACAGCCTGGCAGTCATTTATAGGGCTTGGGATAGCTGCAGTTGTTCCTTCTCTATACTGTGTAAGTGGACAGAGTGTTGAGTACAGGTAGTCCATTCACAAATTCCTTTTAAATTCAGATCAGCCTTTGATCACACCCAGCAAACTTCATCTAGAAAATACCTCACAAAACCTTCACTAGGAAGCTCACAAGTGCCTACATCTACAGCTTCAGGGAATTCAACATGTCCCTTTGGCATCTTCCGGTACCTGTTGCCATTTGCAGGTATCCAGAGATAAACATAAGCATATATATACAAAAATATTAAAATTAATTCAAAATAATAAATATGTAATTTTAAATTTTATATATACCTTTAAAATATCTAGAAGACAGGATTTTGACTGTTTACAATATATATTATAGGTGTTTAAGATGATACACTAATTACCATGATTAGATAATTGCATATTTTGTTCCCTCATTAAAATACTACATTGGATAATTGCCTATTATGTTTTTGTATGAAAATAACAATGTGCCTCACAAACAGTGCAATTTTTCCTTTTTATTTTTAATCATGCTACAAATTTATATTTTTAGGAGACATTGTTTATTTAAATCATTTTGTTGTTTTCTTATAGTGCATCTACTCATTAAAACTGTATTTTAAAATTAGTTCTGTATTGCTACAAATTAAATCCATTAAAAATTAGTGCTATTAATAGCTATCATTATTCAATATGTTGCCTTTTATTTTGTTGTCCTGTGTATAAAGCCTCTAAGTTTAAACTGGTCATATGGAACATTTTTGCCAAAGTTAAATGTTTCTCCAGAAATCTGGTTTTGACAGTTCATAGTTTTGCTGTTTTACAAGTGTTGAGAACCATATAGGTTGCTTCCTGAAGACAGTTTAGTTACAATATAAAGAATATATTTTACGGTGATAAAAGCACTGGATTTTGGAGGAAATGGTGTTAATAAAACAGAGTTGGGTTGTCATGTGTTCTTGATGCATTCAGGACTTGCTCTGAATACCGAAACTGCCTGTATTTAGAGAATGCTTTTGTACCACTAATCAAATCTTTACAATTGTTCAACTCTTATTATCTGCTTCTCTTTTCAACCATATTTTTCACTGCATCTATACTTTCAACCAATCTCTAAAGTTTGCTTGCCAATGATTATAAGAAGTTAAAAAAAAATAAAAAGGTGATGAACCATGGTCCCTCTATCAGCTGATCCTGAGAATGAAGTTTGTTCCATTTATTGCTTCTTCTGATAACTGACTAGCTAGAGCAAAGTGCCTTCTCTGGAAGACACCACTTCATTTCCTACGCTTACACAATTTCCCATAACATGTCTTCTAATCTTAACTGGACTTGATAAACACATAAAAACTGTTAAGCTATCAAATTGATTTTCAGATAGTTGTACATTTTATATGTCAGAATGTTTTTCCAAATCTTATTATTCCCTCCATGCCCCACCCTGTAAAGTACCTCTCTTTCTTGGCCAATTTTTTTGTTTTTCCAATCCTGGGAAAGTCTCTTGAGTTAAGATGTAACGAAAATGTAAACTACAGCACCAGGATTATTTTGCGATGAATCCAAGCCATTCCTATTCCTGCACTATTGCAGCAGACATAGAGCTCAGGACAATTGGTAATTGATTGGAGTCCCTTTTCTCATGTCACCAAGAAAAAAGATCCATGTCATTGCAAAATTCATGAAAAATCTTAGTCAAAATTCCATTATTCTCCTATTGCGATCTTTTACACCACGGATAGAAACACCAAGTATATTACAGGCAGAGCACCATAAGAAGTCTCGAAAGATGACAGAACCTGTACCACATAAAATGGGTCATAGTAAGCCTAAAATTATTCATGCGTTAGGCTAGAAAAATTCACACCATGGCATGTATTTCTGACAACCACTGAAATTATATTGTTGGCTGACATAGAAGAACCAAAGCAAACATAGCTTATTTAATATCCGATAGACACCTAAAGCCATTTCAGATTGATAGATGAAAGAAATTGTAAAGTATTATTGCAACTTATTGATTTAAGTTACACTATCTTTTATGTAAGCATTTATTTAGAGCTAAGTTCAAAAGTTTGAGAATGCATAAAAAATTAAGGAAACCTCTAGAGATGTATTTATGGTATGTTTCTAAGGCATTAGTATTGAATTTACCTAAATGTATATTATAAAGCTATTATGTTTCTGAACCTCCAGAATATAAGAATTATTATTGTTTACTTTATCTTCTTCCCTGAAACACAAGGAAGTAGGTTCTATGTAGACAATAGGTTTAAAAAGTCTAAGGGAATAGGATCATGATTTTTAAACTTTTTTTCTCAACTCTTTTAAGTGAAAATTTTCATCTTAGCATGTACAAACCTTTACCAGGATTCTGTAACAAGGTAAAACATACTGGATAACTTAGCAGGAATACATTGTTCAAAACGTCTTCACTCTCAAATTCCAAAACTGATGTGTAAGGATTTTGTAAAGGATATATATATATATATATCCTTTATATAACAATACAATATTCTCCAAAATAGTAGAAAAAGAATTGGTATTTTAATGAGCCTTAAATCAGGATACGTTGCTCTTACAACCACTCTGCCAAGAAAGAAAAGCAAGGAAGAAACTTACCTTTATATCTAGCTAAGCTTTTATAACAAAGTATAGAGAAGCTTTCAAGATAGAAACTTACTAGTCCTTATGTAAATGAAATTGACAGTTCCAGTGGCCCCAGCTCTCCAGAGAGGACCCTGCTCACTGGGATACATGCTTCTGTTAGCTAATTTGTTTTATCTCAAAACAAAACAAACTCATCAAAGCCTAAAAAAGAAGACAGAATTCTAGCTTGGGACTAAATGCCTTTAAAAGTTCCTTTATTATGCTGTCACAGAAACTAGGCAACAACACTAAGAGAGATGGCTCTAAAGTTTTAGGGAAGAGACTCCTGAGTCAAATATATGACAGATATAGTATTAAAATTTAAATACATACATTTCACCCATCAAAGAAAATACTTAACAGTATTCCACAGAAACCAGCCTCAGAACAGAACACATAGAGAAGGTTTAAGATATGATTTTAAGCAGGGATAATTACTGATTTCTTTTTTATTTAATGTGTTTCCTTATTGGAAGAATGATCTGAGAGAGGACACTTTTCCTTTGGCTGTACATGAGTATCTGTTCTCTGTTTTGTCAAGTGTCTGCTAATATCCAAACTCTAGATAAACTTTTCTGTGTACCCTTACTGAAATCTTTACCCTACAAAGAATTAAACAAATGTATTATAGTATTGTGTACTTAACAACTCAAAAGCAAATGCATAAAATCTTTCTAGCTTCCTATTAAGTGCTGGTGTGAGAGACCTGAGGAGTTTAATAACATCACCCTGTAGCTTCAGACAACATCTTCTAGTGTCAAATGGAGGATGACAATAGAATTAAAGTGATAACAGGAAGCCAGGCAATAAATTACAATCTCACTTTGCCATATTTGCAAACCCTCTTTTCCTGTTTTTCATATTCCCTAAGTAGCTATGTTAAACCCATTCATTTTTAATTCTTCCATATTAACATAGATGTTGCATGTAAGCTGAGCATGCCTACCTTTTTCTGCAATAGGAAGTACAAGAGGTTGTAAAGTATAGGTGGAATGTAATTGTGTCTCTACAATAATAATAATAATGTTTACCCTGGTGTGGCTGAAAGAGAGTACAGGAAGGGGAGTACTTTAATTTGTAATTCAGTGTAAATTCTTTTTGGAACAAAGTTTGGCAATTCATTATTATCTGGCATGATACTCAGTATGTAATCCAGGTGACTCTCCAATTCATAGTTAATGTTTTTTTAACCTTAGCCTTATGCATGGTGAGATTACAACTGTGAGCTACAGTTCTATTACTATAATTTGATCAAGAACTAGAAATGATTGGATTGCAGATAGAGATTTTTTTTGTCTGTGGTGTAGAAGCATTGCAAATTCCCTTTGTGGGTGGCCTTACTATGATAGGTATACTCTTCAATGTTGAATTGTAAATTAAACTGTAAAGCAAATCCTGTACTCTCAGGACATATGGAAGACACTCTGTGCCAAAGTAAGTAACAGTGGTTTGGATCTAGCAGACTTGTAAAGCTGTGAGAAAACACGTTTTATTCATTATTGGAACAGAAATTTCCTCACAGTTTCACAAAACAGATCAAAGAAAATCCACTTACTCTATTGAACACAATCCAAGAATCAAGGATATTTGTAAAGCCTACAGCTATTTTGTACTGAAACTTTATTGAAATTTGCTACTCCAGCTCACTCTCTGGAGCTGGAAAACATACCCAGGTGAAATAGTCTGAGGTCCACTGAGTGTATTTTTTAAACTAAACTTTAAGACCAATCCTCACTGGAGAAGCATTTGAATACAGGATTCATTACAAGGCAAGGGAATGACTTCGAAGAGCCAGGGCTTTTCTTGCAGCAAAGTAGGTGATTACATCGGAGACATTTGTTTGATGTAAATTTTTACATTCCTTCCCTGTCTGAAGAATCTGGAGTTTTGATTTGCCATTGCTTTTAGAGTCTTCCAGATCTATAAGCATTGGCATTCACTTATAAGACATTAGGGTAATGTTAAAATTAGAGATCAAATTAAACAATGAAGCTAAAGTGAGCATACTGGAACCATCTAGACAAACCAGTGCCTTGTGATATGAGTGATAGAAGAAACAGACACAAATACTGAGTGTAGGTACTGCGATGTAAACACAAGGAATTGTGAGAGGTGGTTAATACATTAAGCAGCAAGAGGTAAACACATTGTTAAGGGCTGGATATATGGCTCGTTGATGCATAAACAAAATAAAAACAAAGTCATTTTGTTATTCATGGGTGATTGATTTATTAGCTTTAAGGAGGTATCCAACAAAGTAAAATACCTTCATCAAATGAACACTGAATGCTTTAAAGTCCACACTGGTGTTACTCACTGCTGCAGTGCTTCCCGTTGTGTAGGATTTCTGGAGATCTCATTCTGGAGCATCACAATGCAAAGGTCAATGGAGAGAGGAAATGTAAGTCCAAATTCATTGCGTAATTATGGTTGTAGCATATTATTTTAAGATGTCCTACATTTGTTTATTCTGCGGGACATTTGTTTTAACAATTGAAAGATGTGTTGCATTCTTTTATATGTGTTTGCTTAAATCTATGAAGCTGTAATTCTCTGCCTGTCTAAAACACATGAATGGTTTAATAAAGAGCTGAGAGACTAATAGCAAAACAGGAGAAAGGATAGGTTGGGCTGACAGACAGAGAGAATGGAAGAAGCAAGAAAATAAGGTGAGGAGGATTCAAGGGCCAGACATCCAGATACACCACAAATTACAGAGGAAAAAGAAAGCGATACAGAGAGAACGGTAAAAACTCAGACACAAAAGATAGAAGGGATAATTTAAGAAAAACTGGCTAGAAATAAGTCAAGCTAAGGCCAAGCTTTTACAAGTAGTAATAAGATTCTGTGTGATTATTTGAGAGCTGGGCAGTGGGCACCCGAAAAAGAAAGAGTCAAAAGAATAAAGAGTAATAAAACAACCAACAACAAACTACAACATCTGAGTTTCCTAAATATAATTTACAAAATTAATGTAAAACAAATAATTTTAAATATTGTTTAATGGCTGAATATTATATTAAAACAAATTATTTTCTTTTCTGTTTACTGTTAGTGTACCAAAGTTATAAATTGTGAAATTTTTGTGAAAAGCATAAATCCAGAAAAAAAATACTCAGTCATCAAAAAAGCACAACATTCACTATTTTTTCTAATTATATCAAAATAGCAGATGAGAAAGAGTCAACAGTTGATTTTTATTTTATTTCATGTTTTTGGAAGTTTTGCCTGTGCACTAAATGTATATGCACCATATGCATGCCAGGTGTCCATGGAATCCAGAGCTAGGCATCCCATCCCCTGGATTACAGGTGGTCTTGAACTATTTTATGGATTCTGTAAAGTTCTAAATTGTTGATTCATCTCTTCTATACCCTCAATTGTGTGTTTCATGGAGGCATAGAGAAACATATTCAATATTATCAGATCTAATAAAAAGTCTAGCAACATAATTTAGAGCCAAACAAAACAAGGTATTCCTATAAGGATTATTGCCTATTTAAGATTTTGATTGAATTAATTGAATATGTATCTACCATCTATATCACAAAGAACTAACATGTCAGTAGAGAATTTTTTCAGTGACACGTATTTTAAATATAAAATATACACATCATTGTAAGATGATTTGTATGATATAATTTGTATGACTTGTGATATAAATGATCATTTTTAAAGTGGCGCTATGCAGGGAGATGAAATATAGCCTTTTCAAGTAGACAAAGTGTTGATTTTTGTTGGCTTTTACTTCTTTGCAAAGAATATTTTTAATGGTCTCCAGGGGGGAAAAATGGTGCAGTATCCCTTAGTGACTCTCACATCTTAAAAAAGAAGAAAATTATTCTTTTGAGTGATAATGAGCAAGACTTAAATGCAGGGACACTAATGAGTTTACTTTAGTTCAAGCTCAGTTCTTATTTCAATCTTTGTTTTGAAAAGAAGTACAAAACTGTTAACCACTGATATTGTCAGAGCAAATAAAGGTAGCATAGACCTCATTTTTTCTGGGAGACTTTGTCAGAATAGGTACCATGGAAACAATATCTCAGCAACAAAATCGTGCAAATTGGGAAATAACCCTCATGATTACTTGCCTTTTTTACTAAGATATTTGTGTTTTAAGGTGCTATAAGTTTTTTCTTTCATAACACCATCGAGGTAAAAATATGCTATAATTTATTTGAACTGGAAATCCAACCTAGAATCCTGGATTTTATTTGATTATGTAATTAATTATAATCTATTTATTATATGTAAGAGGAAAACAAAACCCTAAAACCTATGTGTAGTAGCCAGAGCAGAGAGACACTTATTCATAAAGCCTTCAGAGATATATAAAACCCCTATTCTTGGCCAGTGGCTTTAAATATACTTTAATTTAATTATAATATTTAATTTAAATATACTTTAAATATAATAAATAATAGCTATTAATTGAAGCTACAATACAGTATGTACAGTTATTAAACTGTTATTTTGAGAATTAAATTTCAAAACTCTTAAAATCTGTCCTCTCAATATAAAATTTGCAATTAATACTGATTAGAAGTACCTATACTATAGAAATTCTAATGAATAATATTTGACACTTATTAAATGAGTATCGATAATTATAATACCATACTGATATTTCATTAAAGAAAAAATAAGTAATTCTAAACCATTGTAAAATGTAACACAGAAAATTTCACAATTAAATGCAGAAATCTAAATTGCTATTTTTAAATAATCACTAGATGAATAAATGTTTTCTACAAGTTTCTATCATCCAACTAAATGTATTTTATTGACTTGAATTGATTTTTTTTACATAACATGTATTTTTCATGTGCGCAACTGCCATCTGTTCGAAGGGAAGAATTCTGCTGGAATGCTCTTTTAGCTTGTTTGATTCTGAACAAGCGGTTCCAGAATTGCCTCTGGCACATTAACACTGAAACAGAAAAGGAAAGAAGAAAACACTGGAGAAAGTTAAAATCAAAATTATTTCATAAGTTAAATTACTTTGTTTAAGTGAAATTATAATGCAGTCAGACCTGTAGCTCAGAGTCTATCTACTTAGAAAGATTTTATATTAAGTATTTAGAGAAGGAATAGTAGATCTTCAGACTTCCTTGGACAATTTGATATTTTTGTTAGGAAATCTTGACAGGTTCTGAATCCAGTTACTTGTTTCAATGGGTATACTGTTGGAATTAGTTTATACAAGAAAGTTATGGTAAAACTTTAAATAGTATTAGTGTTCTCTAATAATTTTTAAAATTTATTTTATTATTTAGTGTGGGTGTGTGTATGTATCTGTGCATGCACTCATGCACACATATGCACTTGCATGGACAAGCTAAGGCACACTGTGAATGTCAAATGATAACTTGTGGGAGTCCATTTTCTCACTCATAACTGTCATATGGATACCCAGGCTTAAACTCCAGTAGGCAAGTTTAGCAAAATAAAGCCTTAACCTAATAAGGCATCATACCAGTTTCCAAATATTGTCTTTTAAAAATACTTTATCATTGTATAACTTGTCATTTGCCTTGTCAATCAAATCAATAAAAATGGTAAACTTCTAAGAAAGCATACTTTAGAATACTGCACTGGAATGATAGATACATATAGAGCCCCACAATGCTGTTGTTTGGTTTTAACTTATATATCTCTTGTTCATGCAGTCACAGTTTCTGTATTTCATCTGTAAATAAGCACTGTTGTATTTTGAAGACAGCTTTGGGTTATCTACCATCTTTGGCTTTTATAATATTTCTGTCACCTTTCTCACATGGATGCCGGAGGGAAAAATTTGGTAGAGATGTCTCATCCATGTGAGCGTGCTCCAAAGTCTCTTACTCTTTAAACTGTCCAGTTGCCAATCTTCCTCTACTACAGAGAAAATCTTCTCTAATGAGGGTTGAGAAATACACTCATCTATGGATGCAGTGATATATCATTAGTAGTCATTTTATTGCTATAATCCTATAGCATAATCATAATAGTAAATCTATTGGTGTAGGCTGCTTCTTGGTTCTCAGCCCTTTGGCCTGAAATAATCACACAGAAACTATATAAATTAAATCACTGCTTGGCTCATTAGCTCTAGCTTCTTATTGGCTATCTCTTATATTAATTTAACCTATTTCTATTAATCTGTATATCATCATGTGTCTGTGGCTTACTGGGTTAAGTTCCCAGAATCTCTTTCCAGGGGCTCCATGGCTTCTCTCTGACTCTACCCTTCTTTCTCACAGCATTCATTTCTGTCTTCCCTGCCTACCTAAATTCTGCCCTGCAATAGGTACAAAGCAGTTTCTTTATTCATTAGTGGTAGTCACAGTATACAGAGGGAAATCCCACATCATAAATCTCCCCACCCCCAGGAACCATGACCTACCTAATCTCAAATTCTTCACTATTTTAGTTGTGTCAGATATGGTCTCCTTCTCATGAAGTGGGTCTTAAATGCTGCCAAAAAGTTTTAGTTAGTCCTATAAAGTTTCTTCCACTAATATATCAGTATATATTGCAGACAGATTATTGATGTAAGAAGAGGATTTATAGCTGGATAATATAGATGATTACTTTTTCCTCCAGTAACATGCTAGGTATCCTTCATCACCACGAACTCATAAGTACAGAATTGTCTTTCTGAACAGGACAACAGTCCTTACTGTTAATTCTAACTGAGGCTTTGCAGTTAGATGAGCAGTATTTGTTAAATAAGTAATACTTCCAAATCAAATGTGTGGTTGTTATTTAGTAACTTTAAAAAAATATTATCTTGCTGTCTTGGATACTGGTTCTTACAAAAATATCTAATGCTCATACTGTATAAAAAACATTTCATAGGTTCACTCTATGTAAAATAACCATGTAAAAGAGCTGTGCCTCCAATAAGGTTTTACATAGAAATAACATCAGACAATAGTGTTTCTTTTTTTATTGGTGTTAGTGTTCCTAGAACTGAGGTGTAAGTAGAAAAAAAGAGAATATTTGTAACAGAAATGGAATCATTTAAGCCAAATAAAAGAGTGAGAAAAAGAGTGGTGGGTACAGAAAGGCTACAATTTATTAGCACAATATAGGTTTAAAAATTAATCATTTTCACAAATTATGCAAGAAGAATTGCCAATGAAATCCTTTCAAATTCATAGAAAGTGCCTTAAGTCAATAAAGAAAAATAATAATAATTTTAGTGAAGATCAACTACAAAGAGATTTCTAAAAGGCCATCCTGAAATAGTTTTATGATATCCCTAATGATTATCTTGTCACAAAATTGAATGCTACACTTTTAACATTTTTACCATGGTGTGTTTAAAATATATTCATATCATGATATATTTAATACAATGAATCACTAAATTTAAATATGAGTGTGAGCACACCAATTCTTACAAGTATATTTTATTCTGGACAATCACACATGTTAGCACTCTATCCAAAGGTGTTATGATATAAATTCTTTCTGTTATATATCAACTGAATTCTACGTTGCAGCATTAGGTTTACTTTACAAGTGTTCATTAACATTTCCTATTTGTCTTATAATATGTGGGTTATCATTTGTGAAGAATTATATCTGATTCAGAATGCAGAATTTCATTACAAATTTAGTCTAAATGATTATATCTCAAATATTAATCTAGTATGCATTTGTAAGCATTCTTAGTAAGACTTTTGGGTATTAAGAGTAATATTAGATATTTTAGCAGTAACAATTTTGAAATATTCTTGAATGCCAAAAAAAGATTTACTAGATTTGCTCACATTTAGAATATTGAATTGAGATAAAATTTGTAATAAGAATTTATGATGACCTATGCAAAACTTATGCATTCTTTTAGGGAATTTTTTCTTAGTTTGATTTGATGACATTCTTTGACAGTTTAAATCTGCATATTATGGATTTTTGCTTGTATAAATATCCATAAAGTTCTGCATTCCACAAGGGCTCCTCCATTCTGTCTTCATTAATTTCCCTTATGAAATTCAATGAGTGAAACATTTCAGATATACCCAGATAAACTCACCAAGTGGGAAGGGATTGAATTTATTTCATCCACATCTAGGAAAATATGACTAGCTTTTAGGGATTAAAAGTAAAGATATACATTTCCTAGCTAGTGTAAAGTAAGATTGCCCTTGTTGTAATCTCTATTTCCATTTCTATCAGCATGGTTTCTGAGTACAACTGAAAAATGTTAGTGCCATGAAATCATGAACATAACTGTTCACCTGGATAGTTTTAATACTTGTGTCTGATAGCTGTAAGTTTACAGAGAGAACCAAGTTGAATGGACATACTCAACCAATTACCTTTTGGTATGTTTTGAGAATTCTGTATAGTTCCTAACACTTGAAATAGATATAATGTAGAGCAATATGACCTCTAAGAGGCTTGTGTGAAATACTACCATACATGGTATTTAAGCTGATGATATTTAAAAAGTTGCATTCTACAAGCAACAGGAATAAGTGGTGAGTAACTAGTTCATGTATTTAAGGCCATGCTATACATCCATAAATAATGTAGGAATGCATAGTGAACATACAAGGAGTGATCCCTAATCTTGGCCAGTCAAACTTTTATCATAATATATATTGCTTGATGGCTATTCCATGCAACATACTGCATTATTCTGGTCAGTCTTTCTCATTTTCATATACACTATTTCTGATCTTTCTCAGCTTACTAAAAATTATGATATTAAACAATTTACAAAATATGCTTGTGTATTTTTTTATTCTGTATGCTGTGAATTTCATTGGTGAATAAAGAATATCATTGGTGAACAAAGAAATTGTCTTGGCCTGTTGATAAGGCAACACTTAGGTAGGTGGGGAAAAACTAAACTGAATGCTGGGAGAAAGGAGGCAGAGTCAAAGAGAAGCTATGTAGTCCCGCTGGAGACAGATGCTGAAAAATTACTTATTAAGCTACAGCCACGTGGTGATACACAGATTACTAGAAATGGGTTAAATTTATATGCAAGAGTTAGCCAATAAGAAGCTAGAGCTAATGGGCCAAGCAGTGATTTAAGTAATATTGTATCTGTGTGGTTAGTTTGGATTTGGCAGCCTGAATGAACAAGTGGCCTTCCTCCAACAAATTGGCTCCAAAGTGAGTAACTACATCTATTTAACCCCCCCAAAAAAAAACTTAAAAAGGAATATTAGACACAAAAGAACAGAGTTAAGTATGGCTTTTGGTAGCCACATATTTTTTTCTAGATGGGCTCTCAGCAATCAAGTGCACTGTGGCTACTTTAAGAAAGGTGCTGTAAAAACTGTACAGTTTCTTTAAGAAAGAGCAGTGGCTTCCTGATTTGCCAGCACAAAAGTTTCTGGCTCTTTGTAAAGTTCAGCCAAGGAGCATTTCAATGGGGTTTTGTGAGCAGAGTGCTACAGCTTGCTTAATGGCAACATAGACCAGCTGTGTGCCTAAAAATGTGGCAATGTATACTGCTCTCTGAGGCAGCAAACAGCTCTGCTCTGCCACACTGACCTGGGCAGGGCAAGCAGGCAGTGCCATATTTTTCCCTAGCAATGGTACTGCTTAAATTCATAAGAAGGGCTTTGCTTTTTAAGAAGTGCTCCTGAACAGTAAATAATCACAGATACACAAAAGGACAGATTCAGACATAAAGGACCTCTAAATTAGTCACAGTCTCATGTCAACAGAACCCTAAGTTATTTAAATGCCATATTCTACAGCTCTTAGAAGTGGTTGAAGATTACCTATTTATGCAGAATACAATCTCTATGTATCTAAAGGACCTCATTAGTCTAAAAATAAGTATTGCAAACATGGATGACTATTGACCTATGAAGATTAATACCTATATACTTAAAGACTAAGACTTCATATTAGAATATTATACAATCAAAAAACTGTGCAACAAATGAGGACAATGCCTCAAAATGTAAACAATGTATAAGTATCTTGATTAGAGATAGAAATGTATGTTGCAATATAATAAATATATCCTAAAATTGTCTTAAGCAGAGGTAGAAACATGCATGAATACAATATGACAAAATAACTGTGCTTAGGTATACAAATATTGTGGACAAAAATAGGCACATATTTAATATAATTTAAACTGGTATCAATATAGATAATAATAGAGTGATTACTTATGAGCTATTATTTATGGTAATTTACATTGCTGTAGATAGATAAAAAAGATAGAGAAAAATTTGCCTTCACAGTGCCTACTTATAATAATTCTCAACTTACTGGGAGATACCAGTGGACCATTCTTCCACAGGCAATGTTCAATATTTGTTTAAGTTTAACCCAATGAACAATTTTCTCTATCAATTTTATCTATCTATAGCAATGTAAATTACCTAGAAATAATAGCTCACAAGTTATCACACTTGTGATAAGCTCACACTAATATATTATCCTAACCAATTTCCTCTTTTTTTTTCGAAGAGATCCCTTAACCTGCATAATTTTGCACCAACGACCAATCCTATACCAATTATAATCAACCCATAAATGATGTCCCTAATCTTAAGGACAAACTTTGTTGGGAAAGGGATGTCGTCTTTTAAAATTACTTCCAGCTGTCATGGGGCAATATTCTTTTTATGGGATCCTGTGAAAGTAAGAAGATGCTTAAGTTCTAATCTGCATTTCCCTGATTGCTAAGGAAGTTGAACAACTTTGAGATACCATCTTACACCTGTCAGAATGGCCAAAATCAAAAACACCAACGATTCCCTATGCTGGAGAGGATGTGGAGTAAGGGGAACTCTCATCCATTGCTGGTGGGAATGCAAACTTGTGCAACCACTTTGGAAATCAGTGTGGCGGTTTCTCAGGAAATTGGGAATCAACCTACCTCAGGATCCAGCA